>CAJQZP010001216.1:0-112129 GCA_907164705.1 Parnassius apollo | reverse complement strand
TTGGAAGGATTGGTTTCAAGCAAATAAAGGTCATCAATGAGCCTCTTATAGGCTGATAGGTTAAGATCCATATTATCTAGGCTTAATAACTTAAAACTTACAGTAAGCAGGTCAATCTTATATATGCTTTACTATGCACTAGCTGATTCAGCCCTGAGTTATGGACTAATTGCATATGGACGTACTTTTCAAACGTATACAGATAAAATTCTTAAGTTGCAAATTAGATTAATAAAATTGTTTATTGATGAAAAAACAAAGAAAAAATATAACATAGACGGAAATTATAATAATTTATTTAAAAATTTTAGAATATTACCTGTGCATGTAAAACTTAAGTACTTAATTGCAATAGATCAATTTAAATCTCTAGAGTTTAAAACATTTCGAACGTTTAACAAAAATATTAGAATTACTTCGCGAAAGAAATACGTTGAGCATAGAGTTAATAATTATTACGGCAAGAGGACGAGAAAATATCTAGTACCACGTATTTTCAACGAGATATTTTCTGAAAACGAATGCGGTAATAAAGAAATATTTAAAAAGAAGTTAAAAACGTGGTTGCCGGATAATTATATGTATAATAATTAATATTGTCTTAAAGTTATAGTTTTAAATTAATTTGTTATTTTTAATGTGTTTAATTTAAAAGATTTAAAATAAATTTTAATTATTTTAAATCTTTTAAAATAGTGTAAATTTAATTTTCCCATTTTTAAGTTTTTAAGGATTGCATTTGAAATTACAGTTTATGTGTATTTTAGATTCTTAAGGACAGTAGGTACATAAACTGTAAGAGGGTGATGTATTCGCCAACAAACTGCCCTGCAGTTTGGCGAAAGTTGTATAAAGAATAACCGACTGTATTTTTGTGTAATAAATAAATAAAAAAAATAAAAAAATCATATTTCTCCATTTGACGGCAGCATTTCATGCACGACCGGACTTTATATAGTTTATATGAATTTATATAAACTATTAATATACATTTTTTCGTAAAGTTAAATTTAAAAAATTATAGGTCGGGGAAAATGTTTCTTCGTATGGTGGAGCCACGTGTTTAAGGCTGCCGAAGTCTAGTTCCCCGGTCGAACCTTAAACCTATTGCGCAAAATATTAATCTAAGTGGACTGTATCTACTAATGCTTCTACACTTGTATATGCGGTACAATGCACTCGCTCTTCCCAAAAAAAACGAACTATTATGCCAAATCGATGAAAGGAATCCTGCTTGATTAGGAAAACACAAAATTGGAGCGGGTTAAAACTACTATATCAAGCAGAAAAAATACTATTAGGATATTGACTCACCGGGATGTTTCTTCTGTGTGGTCGAGCACTATAACTGCGACTTCTGGAACACTCCGGAGAGAGGCGGTGCGCGACTATATCTCACACGAGGTGAGGCGGGTTTCCTGGAGCTCGACTGCTTCCAGGCTAAAGCGGTTCTACTAGTAGTGTTTCCAACAACGAGCGCGGCGGGAAGAGGCCACGCGTCGGTCGCGCGTGTCTTATATATCCTCGGTTCCGATGATTACGTGATGTTCTAGAATCATCTTCTTTCCCTCCCACCCCACCACCCCGATGTGTCGATAGGAGGGTACGAATGATATCGTTTTGGAAAGGGATAACCGATTTGGCAGCCTACCGTCAAATAAAATAAATAGGAATGGTTTTCCGCGCAACCATCTCCCCCGCCCTTGAAGGATCTCCTTCAAAATAACTAAAACAACTAGAGCTAAGATCAACTAACAAATAACTAACTAACGCTAAGATTACCTAAATTCAACTACAATTTTAATCTAGAAAGCTAATTTAAATTATGGAAGAGGCAAGGGGCACAAACGGACAACAGGACGTAGGTAAGACCCAACCGTGGTCTTAACGCGAGCTATCCTAATTACTCCGTCGGAACCGGGAAAGACCTCCTCGACGATTCCTAACAGCCAGTGGAGAGGCGGCGTATTCTCCTTAGTGAGCACAACTACAGTTCCTACAGCTAAAGGCTCTGTCGCTGTGTTCCATTTTTGCCGAGACTGCAAAGTATGCAAGTATTCCATCCTCCATCGTTTCCAAAACGATTGCACTAACCGATCTAATAATTTGTGGCGTCCGGAAATGCTAAGTCTGTTCTCATCCATATCTGCGGCGAGCAAATACTTTAAAGGCGTTAAATTCAAAAAATGTGCTGGAGTTAGAGCCAGCGGTTCCGAGGGGTCACTAGACAACGTCCGACAAAGTGGGCGGCTATTCATTACGCATTCAATTTGAGCGAGCACCGTACTTAGCTCTTCGAAGGACAAAATTTGATCTCCTATTACTCGGTATAAGTGACTCTTTAAACTATTAATATTAGTCTCCCAATTGCCCCCAAAATGACTCGCGGCTGGGACGTTCAGAGACCACTCAATGCGGTTCTCGGCTAGAATGTGAGCGAACTCCGAATTATAATACTTGCTAGCTAAGAGCTCATGTAGTTCCGATAGAATACGTTTTGCACCGACGTAGTTCGTACCGTTATCTGAATATAATTTACTTACAGGTCCTCTACGGGATAGAAATCTTTTAAATGCACCCATAAAACCTGCTGTGCTTAGGTCACCAACGAGTTCTATATGCACCGCTCGAGTAGTTAGACATACGAAAATGCAGACGTAAGCCTTTGTGGATCTTATACCACGCCCGCGAGTGAGCGTGACCTTAAACGGACCAGCGAAATCAGACCCGGTGTGCGTAAAGGGCTTTACCGATTGTATTACTCTACAAGATCTAAGTTCCGCCATTTCCGGAAATGACGGCTTGGGGCGTGCCCAAAAGCAAGCTATACATCTGTGCACCCGATTGCGTATTAAACTACGTGCAGAAATAATCCAATAATTCGGACGCAAAATCGACATCAACAAGTCGGGGCCAGCGTGCGAGTTCAATTTATGATGGTAACCGACTAATAAGTTCATGATATGGTCTTTACGCGGTAAAACTATAGGGTGCCGTTGGTCGAAACTCAATTGCGAGTTGGACAAGCGTCCACCTACCCTTACAATCCCATCCTGTAAAAATGGCTTGAGGCGTTGAAAGGCGCGACTACAAGCTCTATTCGATTGTAATCTTGTAATTTCCTCAGAGAAGTGCGCACGTTGAAGTTCACGTAATACTAGCGACTCGGCATAGTTGTAATCGGACGCTAAGACATACGAACGTCGCGGTAAAAGCTTCGCGAATCGACAAACGTAAATTACGCTACGCAATAATTTCGACCAAGAGGACAAGCGGTTCGCCAAAGCAATGATTGGAGAAACCTCGCTCGAAACGTTCGCCACTAGAGCGTGTCTCTTCTCTTCCGGCGGTTGTGACACTGACGAAGGTTCGAAATCGGTTATCGGCCATTGTGAGGGATCCAAGTGAACCCAAGAAGGTCCATGGAACCAAAGCGGGTGGTCCATTATTTGCAGCGGGTTGAGTCCCCGGGATAGACAATCGGCAGGGTTTTCCGTACCGAACACGTGATAAAAGTTCCGCGTTTCTAACTCGTCTTGGATCTTGGCCACTTGGTTCGCGACAAACGTATCCCAATGGTGGGGTGAAGAATGAACCCAGCATAAGGCGACGGTGGAGTCGGAAAAGGCAAATATCCTTTCTATGTGAACTCTATCCCTACATGCGCTGATAACTGCGGTAATAAGCTTGGTGAGTACTAATATTGCGCAAAGCTCTAAGCGCGCCAGAGAGACAACCTTACGGGGGGAGACTCTCGACTTGGAACTAATGAGGCTAATCGAATTTCTACCATTATTCTGAACGTGGAAATATACAACGCCCCCCGTAAGCCTTCTCGCTGGCATCTGCAAACCCAACGACCGTTATGGCGCTATTTCTATCTACGTTTATATGACGCGGTATTTTAATTTCTCTTAGTAAAGGAAGTTCCTCTCTAAAGCGCTGCCACAAACGAACAATGCTGTCAGGCGGCGAGTCATCCCAATCGCATTCAAATAACCAAAGTTGTTTAATCAAAAGCTTAGCGTATAATACCACCGGAGCTACGAAACCCATGACATCCCATAATCTAGCAACGCATGACAGTATTGTGCGCTTTGTGCATTTCTCTACAGGCGGATTTACCTTAAGGCTAAACACGTCGGACTCTGGTGACCAACACAGACCGAGCACCTTGTGTGTATCAGAATCGTCGAATTCCTTTATCGCCGAAAGACGGTGTGATAGGGGGATTGTATCTAAAACCGGACGCGAATTACTAGTCCACTTCACAAGATCGAATTGACCCGATTTCATGAGTTTTATAACCTCGGCGGTGGTTAGGGTGGCCTCCTCCACGCCATCGACCGAGTATACAAAATCATCCATATATAATCCGCTCTCAATTGCCCTCTTAGCTTTAGGATAAAAGGGACCTTCATCGTGGGCGAGCTGTTTCACCGTGCGTAACGCATGAAATGGGCTCGACTTTAAACCAAAACAAACGCGGTTAAATTCAAACACCATTAGAGGTTCCTTTGCGTTGAAACGATATAAAATGCGTTGGAATCTACGGTCGCATTCACGGATCCCTATGCAAAGAAACATTTGGCGAATATCGGCGGATAGTGCTATACTAAACAAACGAAAATTGGCTATTATATTAAATAAACTGCCCTGTAAATTTTGCCCACTATAGAGGATATCGTTAAGCGACAGGAGAGTGCTAGTTTTAGCACTAGCGTCGAGCACTACACGTAAATTAGATGTAAGTTTGTCCTCCCTAATGACCCCGTGGTGTGGTATGAAATACGACGGTGTGTCTTCGCAGTTATCTAATTTCGAAGCCACAAGTGATATGTAACCTTCTCCTATATATTCGTTAATGACGCCGTCGTAAGCTTCCTTTAACTGGGGTGAAGCGAGCATCCTACGCTCCAAACTGTAGAAACGTTTTTCCGCCATTTGACGCGAATCGCCGAGAGATAAAACATCTCCCTTAAAGGGCAACGCTACACTATATCTACCGTCGCGATCACGAACGGTCGTGCGGACGTAAATTTCCTAGCATAATCTGTCATCTGAGCTAGATATGGGTGGGACGTTCACCTCCTCCATCTCCCAAAATTTGCGGACTAACGACTCGAGCGGTTCGACAGCCATACCACAATAAGAGATTGCCGAAATACTATCTATGATGGGGGCGGAGCCAATGATAACATAGCCCAATACGGTTTCTAGTGCGTAAGGCGCGGTATGCGAGGAGTTGCCCCTGATCTTATTGTTTAACAAAAGATGAGGGAAAAGCGATGCTCCGATGAGCATGTCTATGTTTCCAGGAACGGCGTAAGTGTCGTCTGCTAGAATCAAATTTTTAAATTCAATCATTGCAGAGGTGTCAACCGAAACGGTTGGCAACCGTTCAGTGACCCTATCTACTACTAGTGCATTTATATCAAAGTTAACATTACGATCTATCCGAGAATAAAATTTTAAATTAATATATCCCTGGGTAGCTTTACTAGTACCTCCGATGCCTTTAACTACAGGACATGAAAGTGACCTATTTATTACTAAGCCTAAGCGCTGACAACATTGTCGCGTTATAAAGCTATTTTGGGCTCCGCTGTCCAGCAGTGCACGGACGCTTTGTTCGTTCCCACGCGAATCCCTAACCAAAATACGCGCCGTACCCAGTAACACGGTTGAAGGAAGTTGTGCTCCCATATTTGCCAATGAGCACAGAGCGACATCACCAGGTCAACCGCTAGAATCGTTGACCTTAGTAGGGGTGAATTCCTTGTCCGCTTTACTTGACGCCGCTATGTTGCTATTTTCAAAATGTAATAGCGTGTGATGTTTCCTGGCGCACTTGCTACATACGGAACTCGATTTGCATTTTGCAACTAAATGCTTATCACTTAAGCAGTTCAGACATAGGTTGTTTGTCTTTACTAATTTATAACGTTCGCTTGGTGAATATTTACGAAAAGTCGCACAATTATATAAATTACCGTGTTTATCTTTACATACGATACAAGTATGCTGAAGTGATGTTGACGTAGCGGTTACGTAAGTTAACGACCCTGCTATTTTAGATGGTTGAGTCTGTCTACGGTCGACGCACCTTTTAATCTCTTGTTTAACGTTCGGAGAGCGCTGCATCACCTTTATTTGATCTCGCACGAACGATGCTAATGAATGAAAGGAAGGCATCTCCGAGCTACGATGCTCCATTTCAAACGCACGCACGGTGTCGGGGTCTAATTTCTTTAGTGCAATATGGAGAAACACCACGTCCATAAGGTCATTATATTTTAAATTCTTAAGTGCAGCCACCGATGCCACAAATTTATCTAGAAACTGCTCTAAGCCGTTGATGTTCGCGGATAATATAGGTTTAAGATCGAATATCTGGTTCAAATATTCGGAAGCTAACATTCTCCTATCTTCATATTTAGTTTTAAGCGTTTCAAATATTAATAAGTAATTGTTTGCTGTAGGTGTAAAACCCGAGCAGATCGACTGTGCTCTGCCACTAAGTTTACTAATTAAGTAATATAATTTTTCAGCGTCCGATAACGATGGGTTGTTGTGTATATTGTTTTGAAAACTACTGAAGAAGAAGGGTCACGTCTTAATATCACCATTGAATACCGGAATATCTATTGGCGGTAACCTAATTGAGTCACGAGGGCGTACCTGTATTTCCGGCTTTGCTTCGCTTTGAGATTATAGGAGTTTTGCAGTTCTTTTCACGCGACACAACATATCTTCGAATGCCAGCAGCGGTTGGTAGTTCACTATGTATTTCGGGTCGATTTGTAATTCCAAATGATTAATTTGGTCTAATATTCTTTCGTAATCCGTCCGCAAAGAATCCACCGTTTCAATTTCATTCAGAAAAGTTTCCCGCACCGCTTCTACATTAATGTTCCTTATATGATCGCTAATGTTTTGTATACGTGAAAAAAGTACGTCCCTCTTGGCATAAAGCGTTTTAATTTTAAATTCATTTCCACTAACTGCCATTTTAAATTATTATAACAAAGTTATTAATCACAATTAATCTCACACGCATAAACGATGGACGATGGACGCTCGGTATGCCGTATTACGTAATTAAATCGAACACCTGCTACAGTCGAGGCGACACGTTGCTTGCTAACTCAATGTTTTTATAAAGATTGTTGGGTAATCGTACCAAACGGTTGCTATCACACTGTTTCAATTTTAAACCTTAAATTTAACCAAATACGAGCGCTATGAAATAAACAATTCTGTTTGCGAGTACCTAATCAAAATTTAAACGAACACTATTTACACTATTTACGAACACTAATTATTCGACCAGAAAATGGTTGGATAACCACTAAATACCAATCCAAATCCTGCCCGAAGTGACCATGAAATGGTGGAGCCACGTGTTTAAGGCTGCCGAAGTCTAGTTCCCCGGTCGAACCTTAAACCTATTGCGCAAAATATTAATCTAAGTGGACTGTATCTACTAATGCTTCTACACTTGTATATGCGGTACAATGCACTCGCTCTTCCCAAAAAAACGAACTATTATGCCAAATCGATGAAAGGAATCCTGCTTGATTAGGAAAACACAAAATTGGAGCGGGTTAAAACAACTATATCAAGCAGAAAAATACTATTGGATATTGACTCACCGGGATGTTTCTTCTGTGCGGTCGAGCACTATAACTGCGACTTCTGGAACACTCCGGAGAGAGGCGGTGCGCGACTATATCTCACACGAGGTGAGGCGGGTTTCCTGGAGCTCGACTGCTTCCAGGCTAAAGCGGTTCTACTAGTAGTGTTTCCAACAACGAGCGCGGCGGGAAGAGGCCACGCGTCGGTCGCGCGTGTCTTATATATCCTCGGTTCCGATGATTACGTGATGTTCTAGAATCATCTTCTTTCCCCTCCCACCCCACCACCCCGATGTGTCGATAGAAGGGTACGAATGATATCGTTTTGGAAAGGGATAACCGATTTGGCAGCCTACCGTCAAATAAAATAAATACAAATGGTTTCCCGCGCAACCATCGTATTTTGTTTGTATAAAATTGAAGAAAAATCTCTATTTACACTGTTTTCTTTTTTATAATATTTTATAATATCGACAAACGAGCACACAATTCACTTGTTCGTAAACGGACGCTGTGGCCCATATACATCAATCTTCAATCAAGAATCAAAGTGCAAATGCGTTGACACCCCTGAGGACTAAGATGGAAGCCTCGATTCTAGTAAAAAGTACACTCACCATACGAAACACAGCAGTATTACTCTGCTATTTTTCGCTGGTACTTCTTGAAGCCGGCAGATTGTAATATCAATGAATATAGAATATTTAAAAAAAGAAAAATAAAAAGGTAAAGAATACTTTCCCGCCATTTTTCAATTGTTTTTCTGTCCATCAAAATAAGTAAATCTAACGAAGAAATTCGATACATTTTGAAGTTTTATTAAAAGAAAAAAGAATTTGTAACATATATGAATCTGATGAGACTTAGATGGCAATATGTTATCAAACAAAATGACATATATATATATATATATATATATATATATATATATATATATATATATATATATATATATATATATATATATATTATTAAAAGTAATTAAAATTCGAAGAAATTTCTTGAATTGGTATATAAAATACGAAGAAACTTTTCGCTATATAAGTTTTTGCTAGTGATGACAAACTTTTTTTGGTGTACCTAGAAAGTTATTTATACTCAAAACTTATTCATATTTTATTTATTGGATTTCTTTCTTCATTATACTCAAATACTCTTCTTTATTATACTCAAGAATACACGCCATATATTGTACACCATATTTGCTTATAATACCATGAAAATTTTCAGACACAAAATTTTTCCTACATGCTACAAATTATACGAACGCACATTTGTAATTATTTAAATTGAAATGTACTGTCGACTCTGATATTTATTGTTTAAGGCCGTTGAATACTCAAGACACTTGCCGCTTCGAATAAAATTAATTTTTATTTTTATGACTTACTTTAAATCGTCTCTTATGGAGAACAATGTTAAGGTAAAAATTATTTAAGATACGAGTAGTAGTCGTAGTATATGTTGCAGCCAACTAGGTTAATTAGTCTTTCAGTTAACAGCCTAGCCTTTTTACAAAACGGCGCCGTTTAACTAGCGGCCTAATTGATATTCAGACGTTGCGTCTAATAAATAAATCAGTGCAACCACTGGTTCGGAAAAAAACTCTGCCCTGGAAAGAATGAGAAAGAAACCCAGTGGGACGCTTTTCCACAGTAACATTAACTTTTGAAATAAAAAATAGGTTGTACTATTATTTAAAACGCTTTTGTAAGAAACATTTTGAAAGCGATCAGCTCATTCCTAGAGGTTATTATCAACCATCATTGTTATCAATCGATGATTAAACTACAATATCGTTAAAAGTCATTTTTACCTGACTACAGAGGGTAAAGTGTTTACCAGCCTTTATATTATGTATGTATGTATATTAGATTTTTTTTCTGGAGATCGAACGCACGAGCCGTTTTTGATATTTCTTACCTCAATTGATTTGCCTTAATCTTGTCAGTATCACTAAAGACATGACAGTAATCAAAAGTATTGACGTTTGGTGACAACTACACTCAATATCACTTAAAAAAATGGAAATTGACGAACTATGTCAGGTGACGTATCATTTTCAGGTTTCTCTAAGATCGTTTGGAATCTATAATCATTTAAAGTTAGTTAGCTACCATTCTGGTTTAAACTTTTAAAACTTATAATGAAGCTGTAATAAATCATTAATAATGGGTATTACTTGTATTTTTTATGCAGTCGGTTTTTTTTAAACAATATTAACCTCGCTTTTTCTAAATTGGACGCATTGCTTGTTACAACGAGTATTATGTAAAATTGTTGCAATTAAAAATGCCGCACCAAAATGTTTACATTATAATAATATAAGTATACGTAACGTTAGAGTTTCACATAAACGAGTTCTTTTTAACAATTTAAGCATCTGATACTTATAGAAAATTGGCCCAAAATATCGTAAATTTTGACCAAAATATCGTAAATTTTGATCAAAATATCGTAAATTTGACCCAATATTTTAAAAAGATCACGCTTTTATTACTTTCAGAGGAATGAATAGTGACTAGTCATAAATAAAAATTTCATTTTTAGCCGCACATCGAATACAATCTTACCAAGTGATAAGTGGTGATGAAGCCCTAGATGCCATCATTTCTAATTCCATAGGTTGTCATAATGATATTAAGTAGCCTTGATTATTATTATTATTCTGTTTTTTTAATTTTATTGATAACGTTTTTCATCCATCCTTTGTGAATATTTTATTTAAGGTGGTAGCAATAAATTATAATAAAATATATAAAAAAATGTTAATTACATATTAGGTAAAAGATTTTCTTATAATACTTAGAACATTTTTTTATTTAGGTTCCGCTGTCCTATTTAACTTTTATATATTAGTTATCGTTTAGTTTCAAGTTAATCCCTAGGTCGGTAGCGATGTGGTTCATCATCATCATCATCATTACAGCCCCTCACAAGTTCACTGCTGAACATAGGCCTCCCCCAAGTAATGCCACAAAGCACGGTCCTGAGCCACCTGCATCCATCGACTTCCTGGATGTCTTACCAGGTGGTCACTCCATCTAGTGGGAGGTCGCCCTACACGACGCCTACCGGTACGAGGCTGCCACCCGAGAACTTTTCTTCCCCATCGGTTATCGGTTCTTCGAGCTATATGGCCGGCCCATTGCCACTTCAGCTTACTAATCCGTTGGGCCATGTCGGTCACTCCGGTTTTACTGCAGATATCCTCGTTCCTGAGTCTATCACGCAGAGAAACTCCGAGCATAGCCCTCTCCATAGCTCGCTGTTATCGATCTGCTGTCGAACTTGAGCGTCCTCATACGGCCAGCAGTGAAGGACCACGTCTCAGATCCGTAAGTCATCACTGACAACACGCACTGGTTGTACACTTTAGTTTTCAGAGATTGAGGTATACCTGACGAGAAGATGTGTCGTAATTTCCCGAACGCTGCCTAGCCGAGTTGAATCCTGTATGACCTTCAGCGAATACCGTTTGGTGATTCTGAGTATCAGGTACGCGACCCTCGTCGACACACTCCCAATCTTTACAACGTTATTGACGAGAGACTTGTGGACGATAAATCCGACACCTCCTTGGGACAGATGGTCGCCCTCCCGGTGATAGAACAAGTTGCCGGACTCGAGGATTACCGTGTCCTCCCCCCTCTCTTCGGACCTCGGATAATCCAATAATATGCCAACGCAACTTGTCTACCTCTTCTTCCAGCTCCAGTATCTTCTCGTCAGTCCTCAGGGAGCGTGCGTTATGTGTTGCCAGGTCGAGTCGTCGTAGGTGGCAACCGAACCTCCACCGGAGATTCCTATCACCCCCCTACCCCGCCGCTACCATCGTACCATCGTGGTTCATTCAAAGCATTTTAGAAGAAATGGAATCTTAACTTTCTTGGTAAATTACTACTGAGATGGTACGGTTGTCCTATTTAACAAGTTTAGAATTAAATATATTTCTAATCCTTAGCCAATAGTTTAAGTGTTAGAATCAATTGTCATAATCTCAAATCCAACATTCGACGGTCGTGAACCAATTCTTGCATAAGAATTGTCAGTTGAGTTTGAAGTGGATAACGGGAATAATTCTCACATTAGCACACCAAATGAGCACAAAATTCACCTGATGATAAGTGGATCCTGTAGCCTATAGACATCTACATCAATCCTTGTTTCCGATTAAATGCAGACGCATTGTCTCCACTGGAGAGTGAGACAGAATTTCTCGTTATCAGTAAGAAGCGTCTCCGCGTCTCTATACAAGCATACAAAACACAACAGTATTATTTCACGCTGGTATTCTGTGAGAGCTGTTTTGTTGGCCTTGTGTTCGTAAAAGCGATTGTTGATCATTTGGTTGGGTTGGATTCGGAGTTGGACTACAATTAGTAATTAGGTTCTTATGTATATAAATTCACAGTAGCAGCCCAAAGTCAGGAAGTTGGTGTTGTTTCACGCCTGTGCCTCGGAAAGCACGTAAAGCTGTTGGTCTTGCGCCTAATCTCTCTGCAATCGTGTCGTATAACCCTCCCGTTGGACAATGTGAGTAACGGAATAGAGAGCGTATGTGTGCTTGCGCATACACTCAGGCACTGTAATCCTATCCTACGCAGATGGTTAATCTTCGTTGAGACTGGCTGCCGTGACCGAAAATCAGTCTAGAGGACATTATATTATTCTATGAGAGCGTGTTTCTACCGCGGTAGAGCCGACCCATTCATGCCGCAACTATAATAGCTGCAGCATGGCTGTACCATGTACTCGTAAGTGATGTGTGTAATGCTTCAAAAAACAACAGATACATTTTATAATACAAAATTAAAGTAGCGTTAAGAATAATTGCAAATCTGTAGAATTGCACAATGCCAGTGGAATATAACCACATTTATCTATGTACTTACCTATCAAGCTCCCAGCTGGGGGTCCACATAAGGAGTCTAGGTACGCACGCACCCATCATAAATTCCTGAACAACATGCGACGCCCCGCCGATGCGCAGTAATTGCGTCGCGGTCGCGGGGCGGGCTGGTTTATCGCCAAACCTCACTTACAGAAGAGTTAATATTGATACCATGGTAACTCGACTTTAAATATCAGCATTCTTATTTTAAGTGACTCTGAAATTTATTCATATTCTCTTTATTCTTCTTCTTGATCCGTAAATATCCACTGGTGGACATGACACTCCTGCTTAGCAAGGGGATGAACGACTGTGTGGATATTTCACGTCAAGCGTAAACGGTAAATATATAAAAACACAAGATTTTTAGTTTTTTTTAAACCCCCAAACTCTTTTTGTGTTTTATTTTAATGAGAAACATGATTTATTTACATGTGATCTTCGCTTCATACTTTTATCATATTATTGTATTTTAATCAGTAAAGTACAAAGTTTATTCCCCGGTCAAAGGAGGAAATTTGATTTGATTTTTTAAATCATTAGAGGTAAAACATTATAAATTACTTCACCAAAAATTAAATAAGAATTTTAAATACATTCGAAGACCAGAAGTACGTACCATAGTCCCTCCTACTGCCGGCTACACACTCAGCCAATTTATATCACGAGAGGGCAATTACCAACGCTACCCGTCGTTTGGTCATCCGTCATTTGGGAAAATTATTTCGTTGAACAGCTCGCCTCCGGCTAAATAATAAAAACAATCAACACGTACAATGTGACTATTTTTTGCGAATATTGCTAGTAGGGGATAATAAAATACAGTACTTGGAGCCCTTTCGATGTTAAGTGCTTTGTTAACGATTATTTTTTTTTAATCCCAATATAATTTTTATTCATATCACGTTGTTGGGGACTCAATTTCTGTTATTTGAATTATTAATTTACTTATGTATTTTTTTGTTTTTGAAATATTAAAGGATTACAAGAGACAGTAGTTTAATTCATTAGTTAGGTAGGTGTAGGAATATCAAACAAAATTTCACATTTCATTTATGTATCAGCGAAATTCTTAACGCATACAAGCTCTTCTAGGTACGAAGATGCAAGGCTGAATGATTGAACCCCTATGATTTTCTATTGTCTGAGTTCTTATTGCATTGATATGGAAGTACTAAAGCCCTTCATCTGCGATCCCACCACTTCTGGCACCCTAATTAAAGGACATCTCACCCAGTCTCTCTTATATTAACGCACACTTTTCTCCATGCAATTCAGTAAAATGATGATACTTGATGGTACTTGATTTTACTTGAAGACATAAAGTTTCCTATTAAAAGCAATATATTATTTAGAATTAGAAAGGAGCTTAACACAAAAATAGTTATGTTAATAAATAATAAAGTAATGAATAGCAGGTTGTCCTTTAAAAGAAAGTAAAGTGTTATAATTATTTAATAGTAAAGTGTTATAAATATATTTTAAAGTGTTATAAAAATACAATCACGTTAACGCTGTCTAAAATGGACAATAAATTTGAAGTACTCGCAATTTTAATAGCTTATGGATACATATATTATCTTTATACACGAAAAATAAAATAGAAAAAATACGAAGACATTTTATTATAATGAATTGCTTATTTAAAATAACTAGCAGGGACAATCTGAGCGTTTCAATTAAATGCTAGCCTTTTGTGGAACCGGGGTTGGCGAGTGTTGATTATTCACTGCGGTCTTTCGTTGTATTTTTATAACGAATGAAATAAATAATCTGAATTTAGAAAACCAAACGACTGTGAAAGGACAGTTAGAAAATACAATATTCGCTTTTGTATTATCTACGCTTCACTATATAGATTTTCTTCATTTGCCACTTAAAAGTTAGCCTTTGCATGTGCAATAATATTTTGAAGAAATAATGTTGTCAAACGAAAATACAGCCTAACTGATGGTAAGTGGATGCTGTGGCCAATATAGACACTATACGATTGAAATAAGAACAAGACTGACAAGAGTAACGTCATAGCTGCCAATTTCACCTAGTAAAGTAGGGTGAGCAAACAAATATTAATGAAATAATATTTATTTACCAAAAACCATGAACAAAAAAGTATTAATCTGTATCTAACATTTTAATTTCGATCATTACTGCATCACTGTCTACGTAGTCATTATTATTATCACTACCGTTTTCCCTGATAAAAATATAATTTGGATTTATATAGGTATTTAAAATATTCCACCGAATAGCAACAATATTTTAAATAAATTTATAAAAATAATTATGAGTTCAATAGATTTGGTAATAGTAAGACTCGGTTAAATAAAGATATTATTAAATATAACAAATAAATTTTCTTTGCAAGCCGTACTTTTCAAGTGACAGTCGAAAGACCGCAGTCATTTGAGGCCATTGACGTTCCTATTCTTATTAGAATCGCATTGTACCTTCATCTATACACGATTTAGAGTCAAAATGCATATGTGGTATCACCCTTATGGAATCACAGGGAATGTTGTGTTATTTGAAGACCATACAAATACTTGTTTCCGTGCGGGATTCGAACCCGCAGCTCCCAGCACTATAACTCATTGCTTAGCTACTGCGCCACGGAGCCGTCAATACAACTTATAATAATGCTGCTCGCTATTTGGTACTGTGAGATTCAATTTCGCCGCAATTTAATCACTGACGAATCGCTAATTCGTCGGTGATGAGATCTCGGACCCCCAATTAGCATAATTCTGCGTACAGCTGAGGGGTCATTTAAACACTTTAACATTTTGTTGCACATTTAAGTAAAATGAAACTATTGAAACTTCATGTATCAAACATCACTCTTGTTCTTTGCGAGATCACTGTTAGTCGAACCATGAAGAATTACAAAAGTGTTGAGTAAACCATCTTAATTTTTGTTTATCAGATATATCCTAGCGTGTGACGGATAAGGGCCTCCTCGCTTAAAGATCTCTGCTAGTGGCGGCGTCATGTAATAGGTTTCCAGCCATCTTTAAATAGTTGTTACCGCTTGAAACAAACCTTTCTATGATGCTGTGGCCCATAGACATCTATATTTATCCTCGATTAAAAATTAAAATGCAGATGATTAGTCACCCATGAGAAATAACTTGGAACGTCTCGTTTCCAGTAAATAGGGTCTTCGGTTCTCTACATTCACCATACGAAACGTAGCAGCATTAGGTTGCTATTTTACGCTGGTATTCTGTACAGCGTAGTCCTACCCCGGTCGAGCCGACACATTCGTGCTACAACCGTAATAAAGCTGCAGCATATCTCTTTATCTCAATGTTTCATATTAGTTACTTAGCACCTAATAGTTCTTGAAAGTAAGATGCATTACAGTAAACATTAAATAACAACTAGCTACTCAACAGGTACATAAGGCATGTATAGTTCTAAACACTACGGTCATAACAACATAATATCCGATTTTTTGTAAATGAGGATTAACGATGTAGGACTCTCTTTCGTGACTAACACGTATGTATAACTCTCCGGGGTGGTGATTATGTTGGACACGCACCGACGAAAAACCCATATAACCCCTTATCGGCAAGGCCACAGCCACTCTTTTGCACATATCCGCATTAGAAAAATTCAATTCCCCTAACTTTAGTGCAAGACGCGCAGAACTCAAGGTACGCTTTTCTGCACAGCCTCAATCAAAACCATACATTAAAATTAACTGTCATCGTAGTTGTAATAAGACCATAAAGCTGGCATTATGACAGTGTAGTGGCGGAGTAAGAATAACCGCAACCCCACATCGTTTCGTAGGTGTCATAAGAGACTACCAGGAGAACGTCTCCCTAATAGCGACTAAAAAATAAAAACTGCGGCTGCCACCTCACCTGCCAAGCGTGGCAACTATAGCAAATATCCCTCCTCTGAGGCAATCTACGGGGGAAGCACATGTTCAGCATTGGGCTTTTGATAGCTGTGACGGTAACAGTTACTTATAACTAAGCTTTTGTTAAAACATTTTAATATTGGCCAAATTACGTTGAAAAACCTCCAAAAGTAAGTGAATTTTGTTAATTTAACAAGTCTACACTCGGAAGCTGTACGCGGCGAAAACGCGTCGAGACTAAATGATCAGCTAATTTGTTGTGCCGCAGGTGCGCCTGTGGTCTTATGAATTACAAATTTGTTTCTAAGATTAACACAAACAGAGATTCCGATACGGAAAACGTGATGTGCGTTAATCAAGTACTCTCAAACTCTTGTAAAGTAATTGGTAACACAAATAATTTTTTGGTAATATTTTCGCAGTGTCCTCTAACGGATAGGTCTAAAGATGAAGATAGACTAGTTGTATACAATGTATAAATTATACATTGAGACCAAAGATTCTCTATGACTGAGATCTACCCGTTAGAGGACACTGCGAAAATATTACCAAAAAATTATTTGTGTTAAGTTAATATAAAATATGCGGACTCCCAAACAAATTCTATTGACATTTTTTCTTGAGTGCAATAAAAAAATATGTAAAAATATAGTTTGAAATTTTTTCTTCAGTCTTACTACTGCAAAAAGTCAGGAATTATAATAGATATCCCAGTATGATCAAAATTCACATCAGGTTAGGCTGTATGGTATAGGACCTTTGCCTGCCTTAATTGGCGAATCGTAACAGTAATAACTGCTAGTCAATTTAGTTTTAATTGACGCAAAACATTGAGCTATTATGTACTACGTACTAGATGCGACACTGCGTTCAGCTACTCTGTTCCATTCAACTGCGGTGCATACACCGCACTTTAATCAGTCACTCACTAGGCGCTTGTAGAGTTGTCACGTGTTGTGTTGATTAAAAAAAATCTCTTTATAAAAATATGCCGTGGCGTTTACTTCAATATTGCACAAATAATTCAAGAAATGTCAGTAAAAACCAAATTACTTTTCATCGGTTAATAAGATACTTATAGTTCGGCCGTTCAGAGAATGCGTTCCTGACAACTATCAGTTAGTCACGACTAGTGATGGGCACAACCTTTCCTTAATATTATAATAACCCTTTTTGTACAAACTTAGTTTAGTAAAGTTATTGAAATTTGTGCAAATCAAATTTTGTATATTTAGTGGGATTTTCTTGTAAAAGCGGGAACATCGCTTTTACAAGAAAATCCCATCGCTGACACCGATCAGTTAGTCACGACTAGTGATGGGCACAACATAACACTGAGATCGTTACCGTTCCTCCAAAATGAACCGCCGCGTTATTTTTAAGATTATTTTCGTTTTAAATTGGCGGAATCATTTAAAAATTATATTTTAGTAATTTAAGTGGAAACCAAAAAAAGGTAATATTAATATAATAAAATTTTTTTATTTATTCTTTGTTACAAAGTTACAATCTGTATTTCTATGCAATAAAGTACATTGAATTAAATGTGCGTACAGAATATTAATCAGACTCCGATTCTCTTGAGGAGGTGGTGTCTTCATCATCATCTTCGCCTACATGTATAATTATATTATTATCAATAACAGAATCAATCCTGATATCTCTGTCAAAATGTTCCACAATCAGGTTTTTAGTATTCTCAACAACCTTTGCCCAGTCATCTCTTGTGACTTCCCCGCAGGCTTCTTTTAATAAGGTCATCATCTTTTTCTTGCTGAATGGCGGGGAAGTATTGTGGCGGGCGGCGTAACCTTTTATTTGAGCCCAGATAAGCTCAATCGCGTTATGTTGGCAATGATACGATGGAATCCTTAGAACGCGATGACCGTACTCCAGAGCCAGTTCATCGATTTCGTATCGCACATTTGCCGCTTTATTTTCTTTAACTAATTTAATTAGCTCTGGTTTTAGCATCTGCATATTTGCGTCAATGCCTTTTGCTTGTAACCAAGCCACCATTTCTTCTTTTTTATTAGCTTGGGTAGGTGGTTTCTGTATTTGAACCGAGTGATAGGAGGCATTATTCATGAATATTACAGAAGGCTCTGGTAGGCTGGGCAAAACCACGTTCTGGAACCACTCTTTAAATGTAGTGGCATTCATTTCCTCGTGGCGGTTATTTGTGGTTTTTGATTGAAATTCCAGTAACGCGTTCCCCACAAAGCCGTATTTTGCAGAAACTGCGTGGCATATTATCAGACGGGCCCCCTTGCCCATTGGTACTTTTGACGTCGACGCTTGTGTATCATCCGTCCAAGAACGGGAAACCGTGTGATTGGCGTTTATCCATGTCTCGTCAATGAACGTAACATTATCTCAGTTATCAATAATTTTTGCTTCTCTCAAAAAACTTATCCGTTTTAAAATTATGTCGTATAGTTCTAATAAAATTTTTCTTTAGTCTGTTTTTTTATACGAAAAACCAATATCTTTTAAGATTTTGGTTAAAGCAGTTTTACCCCCGCTAAACAGTCCAGCTTCTCTTAACGATGCCAAAAGCTTCTTCCTGTTGAGATATTCATTTCTGGAATAGTAACCATTTATATGGTTTCTGGTTGCATCGGCGTCAAAGGTCAATATCTGTTACGGGTTTAGTTCTGCGTTTATTCTTCGGAGTACGTAAAATAATATCTTCCGTGCCAGTAGAGCCAAACTTTTCTTTATTAATATTTGTTATCGTTCGTTTGCTAACTCCAAGCTCCTGAGAGACGCGTTCTTGTACTTGTTCGACAGGTAACAGGGGTCCGCCATTTTGCCGCTCCCGCTCAAAGTAATCTTGCAGCTTGATGATTAACTCACGGGCTCCACTTTTCAATGTTTGTCCACGTTTAGGCATTATTATGCACCAAAAGTAAAAAAGAATGCAATACAAAACACAATCGAAGTCCGATTTAGCGCCGATGTCAGTTTGAGAAGCATAAACAGTCCATTAAACGAAAGCCGGGTAATCAAATAAAAACAGATCGAAAACACTTGAAGAACGTGGTCTATGCGCACGAAACGACAGCAGACGACTGTTTTAGCGTCACAAAATGGCGGCCCATAACGTCATTTGGGGTTACCACTTTCAACCTAAATATAAAGATGCTACTTTCTTTCGCGCGTTCGGTTTGGTCGTAGTTTTATTTTTATATTTAATAAAAGTTATCTTATAGTCCATTACTTTCAAATTATTAAAAAGAAAACAAAACGTATTATTTTATAAAGTATAACTGTATAAGAACAGATTACGATACTGTTATTGCCTGTTATTGTTAGCACAGCACTACAAATATAAACCGCTGACATAACCTTGTAATAGCTTCAAAGTTCAAGGCCATTCCCGGGGCCTCCGCCTCCATCATGGCGGCTGCGGAGGCCAACTTTGTTGGGGCCGGGCCTAATGCGGATGAGGTGGCGAAGCTGCGGGCGGACCTGGCCCGCCTGACGTCTGCCATGGAGACTCTCCAGAAGGAGAACGAGCAGCTCCGCGCAGACCTGGCCAGTCTACGTGAGCCTGCCTCTAGCGCGGCGCCCCAGACGCAGCGCCCAAGCCAGCCCGTGCCGGTGGAGAATTAGGTTCTAAACCTGGTCCGGCAGGAGCTGGCTGCCTTCCAGCACCGGTTCTCCGTGCTGGAGGGCATCGTCCTTCGCCCCCCCCTAGGGGCAAACAAGACGGCGGCGAAGCCGGCAACGTACGCGGCGGCCACGGCTACCTCATCCAAGCCGGGGGCCGTCCAGCCAGCCCTCGGGCGGGGGCTGCAGTTGCCCCTCCCCTGAAAAGCCGGCTCCGGCAAAACCGGTACCGGCTGAACCGGCTCCGGCTAAGCCGGCGACGGGAAAGAGAGGCAAGACGAAGGCGAAAAAGGGCAAGGCGGCAGCACAGGTCGTGGCTGCACCAGACCCAGTGCCTGCGGCGAATGTGCCAGCGCCAGCGGCAAGCCAGCTGCCGCCGCCGTCACCGCCCCCCCAGCTCACTACACCTCCCGCGGCTGAAGCCGGTTGGCAGGTGGTCGGGGACAAAAAGAAGGGGAAGAAGGCAGCCAAAAAGGCCAAAGAGCAGGAGCGGCAGCGCCAGTTCAGGGCGCGCAAGATCGCGGCTAGGCTCCGCGCCCCGAAGACCGCAGCTGTAGTGATTACACTACAGCCGGACGCGGAAAAGAAGGGCGTTACCTACCGCGATCTGCTCGCGAAGGCGAAGGAGGCGGTGGATCTCGGGGAGCTCGGGATCACCGGGGGCCTCTGGCTCGAAGTCACCCAGACGGGGGCCCATATGCTGGAGGTCCCCGGGGAATCCAGTGGCGCGACCGCGGACGCTCTGGCTGCGAAGCTCAGAGCGTCTCTGGACGCGGACGAGGCCCGAGTGTCCAGGCCCGTCAGATGCGCAGACCTGCGCATCATGGGTCTGGACGACTCGGTATCGGAGGAGGAGTTGGTGGCCGCCGTCGCCAGGTCCGGGGGGTGCACTACTGACCAGGTCAGGTCAGGCGCCATACGCCCGGACCAACAGGGTATGCATGCCGCCACGGTGCGCTGCCCTGTAACGGCGGCCAAAACCATAGTGGAGGGCCGAAGGCTTCTGGTGCGCTGGGTCTCAGCGCAGGTTAAGCTGCTGGAGCCCAGACCTCTAAGGTGCTATCGCTGTCTCGTGGGGCACCACGTATCAGTGAGATGCACCTCGGAGGTTGACCGCAGTGGCCTTTGCTTCCGTTGCTGTCAGCCCGGACACATATCGGCGACCTGCTGCGCCATGCCGCACTGTGATGCATGTGCGGCGACCGGCAAGCCAGCCGATCACCGGGCCGGAAGCAAGGCCTGCGTGCCACCCGCCAAGGCCAAGGCCGCGGGTAGGGTAGGGACCAAAGCCGCCACCGCCTCTGTGGTCTCCGCCGCAGCCGCAACTGCCACTGCCACCGCTGTCTCTGTCGCCGCCGCCGCCGCCGCGACACCGACGCCCGCAGAGGGCCCCCCGTGGAGGAAGCTGAAATGGAATGCCTATAACGGCCCCATTAACCTTCCTCCAGGCGAATATCAACCACTGCGCCTGCGCTCAGGATTTGTTGCTCCAGAGCATGGCGCAGTGGTCGATTAACATCGCTGTGGTCGCTGAGCCGTGTTTTGTCTGGCCTAGGGAGGACTGGGTGGCAGACCTTAACGGCTCAGTGGCCATCATCTCTTCGGCCGCCGCCGGTACCCCGACCCTTGAGGGTGTCAGGAGGGGTCAGGGGTGCGTAGCAGCACGGTTCGGGGAGTTCGTCGTTGTGGGGGTGTACTTCTCCCCGAACCGATCTCTCGCCGAGCTCCACAACTCTCTTGCAGAGCTGAGAGCAGTCGTCGTCGGAAGTTATCCCTTCCCCGTAGTTGTCCTCGGGGACTTCAATGCCAAGAACTTGGCTTGGGGTTCTCGTCGTACAGATGTGCGGGGTAGGATGGTGGAAGACTGGGCTCTGGAGACAGGCCTGGTCGTCCTAAATCGGGGTTCTGTCCCCACGTGTGTGCGGATGCGAGGCGAGTCGGTGGTGGACATCTCGTTCGCTAGCCCCGCTCTGTCGCCGCGTGTCATTGACTGGCGTGTCATGGACGGGGTGGAGACCTACTCCGACCACCGGTACATCCGATTTGATGTCTCCACCCAGCCCTCGAGCGCGCCAGTCCAACAGGCCCCGAGTGGTCCGCGTTGGGCGCTGAAGCAGCTGGACCGGGAGCTCCTCCTGGAAGCCTCGATCGTGCAGGCCTGGGTGTCATCACCGGACAGGCCTGCCGACGTCAATTATGAGGCAGGGTGGTTCCAGGAGGCCATGTCCGAGATATGTGACGTGGCAATGCCCCGCGTCCGGCCATTAAGCGCCCGGCGTCAGGTGTATTGGTGGTCGCGTGAGCTGACGTCTCTGCGCGAGGCATGTGTCGCCGCGCGGCACCTGCACGCCAGGCATCGCAGGCTCTGCATTCGTCCACCGAATGCGGCAGCCATTGAGGCGGAGCTGTACGAGGGATACAGAGCGGCGAAGACCGCCCTCCGGAAGGCTGTCCTGCGGGCCCGGGATCGGGCCCGTGAGGAGATGCTGGAGACTCTCAACAGAGATCCGTGAGACCGCCCCTACAAGATGGTGCGGGATAAACTCCGCACCTGGGCCCCCGCTTACGCAAAGTCTCCGGCCCCAGCTCGTGGAGGACGTGGTGAGCGCTCTGTTCTCTGCTCTGTTCTCTCCGTGAGCACTAAAGGAACACGGATCTTTTTTAATCAGTAAAAGTCTGACACTCCCTTACGCTCCACCCAGAGCGAAAGGCGTCATTAGATGATTTTCCATCCGAAAAAAAAAACCTTGTAATAGCGCAGTATAGATTTAGAAAAAATATTGTTTACCAAGTTATTTGACACTCAGTTTGGCACAAAATTATAACATTCATTGATTATTGATATAATAATGTTATTTTAATGCTCATCAATTGTTAAAACGGTAAAGAACCAGAAAAAATATTTTTATCGCAACTGCAACGCCATTACAAAGTTACGTCGTCAGTTCAATCGCGACATGTCAGGAACGCATTCTCTGAACGGCCGAACTATAATCAATAAAAAAGTATTATATATTGATAATAAAGCAAATTATTCCTAAGACGCCATCTCCATCCGTGGAATACAGATTATGAAATTAATTTGTTCAGATGCGACATTTCTATGGGTACTTAAGTATAGGACGAATATATTATTATACACATTTTTTTGTAGATACATATTTAAGTTATCGTAATAAGGCTTAATTTTTTATATTTAAATCTGCCCATTATTCTTTTATTCTATTTTTAGTTTTCCACATCAAAGTCAAATTGGAATAAATTCGTCCATTTTTAACTCTCGCGTGCCCAGCATTTATAAACGACTCTTATTCTAATTTAAATAAATATAATTTTAATTTAAATGTTATATTAATAAGTTTTATTAAACATATATTTAGTGTTTTTTGACGTACTAATAAAGCTTAGTCTTAGATAGCTCATATATATATTAGATAGCTTATATACGATATTAAATAAGCAAATATAATACACAAAATAAAAGACAAAATTTAAAAATTGTTTTCGATATAATTTACTCTACTCTCTACTCTACTATTACCTACTGATCATTCTACCTTACCACTTATGTTTATTCTATGATAAAAAAAAGCAACCGCGCGAACACAGAGTAGCGCATATTTTTTTTAAATAGCTGTTCTAGTACGTAAGTACATGTACATATTACTTCAATGATACAAGATGATTTTTCCAGACTTCGATAGACCAGTTAGATTTGATAAAACAAAGTGAATTATTTTATTGATATCCATCAATACATTTTTTGCCCTTGTTCTATAACATCAGCTTTAAAACAGTTTAGATTTCCTTCTCATTTTCAGTAGATACTGGATCTTTTTGATGCTAATCTATGTCCATGAAGAGATGAAAACTTTTTCAATCATCCATTTCATTAACATTAGTAAGGCAGTTGGTGCATATATTTCTTGAAAAGCACTACAAGAATTTATCAATAATTTTTCTTACAATATATCTAAAATAAGATAAAACTCGTAAATATAGCTTTCTGTATGTGTTGGATAACTTTCTGACATCTATACAAACATTTTTAAAACAAATATCCTCTCAATAGTGTCGTGTGATGGCTCTATGCAGAGCAAACACTGTATTGAACATCTTTCCACCGCTCGTGTCATCTGTGTCGTCGTCAAAAGTTAGCCTCTGAGGCGTAAACAGTATCTTCCTAATAACAGCTCAAAATGATAAAAAACTGCGTTTGCTAAACCGCCTGCCAAGCGGAACATCTATGGTAAGTCAAGGCTGTCAATGAGTCCAATTAAGTTAATTTGCTTAAAATTTGAGTAAAAAAAATTAATTTATTATTTTTCCTTTTTTCTTTCTGACAACTTTTGTTTTCCTTTGTCAAAAGTCGAGACGTTGTCAGCTTTCCCGATAACAGCAAACGCGATGAATGACGGTACTTTCTTAGACTGTGACTATGTTCAGCCGTGGACTACAATAGAAAATCAGCCGTTGTTATATAAATTCAGGAAAGAAAATGCTGACTACACCGTAGTACAATACAGAATATTAATAAGCCACATAATAATTAAATTAGGTTTCGATATTACACTTCACACAAGAAACTCAAGTAGGTATATTATTAACAACCAAATTCTAGATGGTGATATGTGTACACCACAAACGTGCTCCGACTAATTGATCAGTTAATTTGGAACATGGAAATGAGTAGCTGATCTTATGGATAATTTGGTACATGAATAAATGTATCGAGTACTACCGTTTTCTACCACTTAATGCAGACAGGTAAATTTTGTTATTCTTACAGACAGTGGCGTAGCAAGGGTTGCTGCCGCCTGGGGCCTCTAAACATAAATGCCGCTCCCCCCTCCCATTTTCGCAAGTATCTTGAAAATATCAATTCGATAATATTCTTCCGTATTATATGTATAGTCTATGTATATTATTTGAAAATGAATAAAAACAATATTTTGTGGGTTTTTATTTTTATCAACTACAACTAAGGTACCTACGTGAGGGTGATATCGTCACCTTATGCTTTGCTGCGCTGTTGAACCAAAACCATGAGGAAGACAGAGACAAAAACACAAAGTTGTATACTATATATTAATATATTAAGAAAATAATAGCAAACAAGCTTTGGCAATAATTAGTATTAATAAAATACTAACTACACTACATACGTAATACTAAAATTGACTAAAATATTTACTATAATGTCAACACACACAAAATATTTACTATAATGACACAAGCTAGTATATTTCGGCCGTTCAGAGAATGTTTTCCTGACATGTCGCTATTTAATGACAACGTAACTTTGTAATGGCGTTGCAGTTACGATAAAAATATTTTTGCTGGTTATTTACCGTTTTAACAATTGATGAGCATTAAAACAACATTATTATATCAATAATCAATAAATGTTATAATTTTGTGCCAAACTGAATGTCAAACAACTTGGTAAACAATATTTTTCTAAATCTATACTGCGCTATTACAAGGTTATGTCAGCGCTTTATATTTGTAGTGCTGTGCTAACAATAACAGGCAATAACAGTATCGTAATCTGTTCTTATACAGTTATACTTTATAAAATAATACGTTTTGTTTTCCTTTTTAAGCATTTGAAAATAATGGACTATAAGATAACTTTTATTAAATATAAAAATAAAACTACGACCAAACCGAACGCGCGAAAGAAAGTAGCATTTTTATATTTAGGTTGAAAATGGTAACCCCAAATGGCGTTATGGGGCGCCATTTTGTGACGCTAAAACAGTCGTCAGTCACGTTCTTCAAGTGTTTTCGATCTGTTTTTATTTGATTACCCGGCTTTCGTTTAATGGACTGTTTCTGCTTCTCAAACTGACATCGGCGCTAAATCGGACTTCGATTGTGTTTTGTATTGCATTCTTTTTACTTTTGGTGCATAATAATGCCTAAACGTGGACATACATTGAAAAGTGGAGCCCGTGAGTTAATCATCAAGCTGCAAGATTACTTTGAGCGGGAGCGGCAAAATGGCGGACCCCTGTTACCTGTCGAACAAGTACAAGAACGCGTCTCTCAGGAGCTTGGAGTTAGCAAACGAACGATAATAAATATTAATAAAGAAAAGTTCGGCTCTACTGGCACGGAAGATATTATTTTACGTACTCCGAAGAAGAAACGTAGAACTAAACCCGTGACAGATATTGACACCTTTGACGCCAATGCAACCAGAAATCATATATATGGTTACTATTCCAGAAATGTATATCTCAACAGGAAGAAGCTTTTGGCATCGTTAAGAGAAGCTGGACTGTTTAGCGGGGGTAAAACTGCTTTAACCAAAATCTTAAAAGATATTGGTTTTTCGTATAAAAAAACAGACTAAAGAAAAATTTTATTAGAACTATACGACATAATTTTAAAACGGATAAGTTTTTTGAGAGAAGCAAAAAATATTGATAACTGAGATAATGTTGTGTTCATTGACGAGACATGGATAAACGCCAATCACACGGTTTCCCGTTCTTGGACGGATGATACACAAGCGTCGACGTCGAAAGTACCAATGGGCAAGGGGGCCCGTCTGATAATATGCCACGCAGGTTCTGCAAAATACGGCTTTGTGGGGAACGCGTTACTGGCATTTCAATCAAAAACCACAAATGACTACCACGAGGAAATGAATGCCACTACATTTAAAGAGTGGTTCCAGAACGTGGTTTTGCCCAGCATACCAGAGCCTTCTGTAATATTCATGGATAATGCCTCCTATCACTCGGTTCAAATACAGAAACCACCTACCCAAGCTAATAAAAAAGAAGAAATGGTGGCTTGGTTACAAGCAAAAGGCATTGACGCAAATACGCAGATGCTAAAACCAGAGCTAATTAAATTAGTTAAAGAAAATAAAGCGGCAAATGTGCGATACGAAATCGATGAACTGGCTCTGGAGTACGGTCATCGCGTTCTAAGAATTCCACCGTATCATTGCCAATATAACGCGATTGAGCTTATCTGGGCTCAAATAAAAGGTTACGCCGCCCGCCACAATACTTCCCTGCCATTAAGCAAGACAAAGATGATGACCCTATTAAAAGAAGCCTGCGGGGAAGTCACAAGAGATGACTGGGCAAAGGTTGTTGAGAATACTAAAAACCTGATTGTGGAACATTTTGACCGAGATATCAGGATTGATTCTGTTACTGATAATAGTATAATTATACATGTAGGCGAAGATGATGATGAAGACACCACTTCCTCAAGCGAATCGGAGTCTGATTAATATTCTGTCTGATAAATGAAATACAGATTGTAACTTTGTGACAAAGAATAAATAAAACAATTTTATTATATTAATATTACCTTTTTTTTGGTTTCCACTTAAATTACTAAAATATAAATTTTAAATTATTCCGCCAATTTAAAACGAAAATAATCTTAAAAATAATGCGGCGTTTCATTTTGGAAGAACGGTAACGATCTCAGTGTTATGTTGTGCCCATCACTAGTCGTGACTAACTGATCGGTGTCAGCGATGGGATTTTCTTGTAAAAGCGATGTTCCCGCTTTTACAAGAAAATCCCACTAAATATACAAAATTTGATTTGCACAAATTTCAATAACTTTACTATACTAAGTTTGTACCAAAAGGGTTATTATAATATTAAGGAATGAATGGAAGATAACAACCCCTGGGTAGGGTGATTGCTACCAAGCTATTTCTAATTCGTTTTGTGTTATTAATTGTAACATACATAATTGTAAGCTGTTATTTTTTTAAATAGTCCTGCTGGGTTTCTTAGTGGTTCTTCTCAGGACAGAGGTTTTTCTCCGGATCAGTGGTAAATTAAAAAAATGGCTTTCAATAAGTGTTATTTGTAATCTATATTAAATAAAAAAGTTTCTGTTTCGTTGAGCTGCTATTTTACGCTGGTATTCTGTGACAGCGTGGTCCTTCCCCAGTTGAGTCGATTCATTCGTGCTACCGTAATATAGCTGCAACATGACTCTGTCACGTAAAATTTTTATTTAGGATTATTTAACAAAATTAAAGGTTCGATTTTAGCAAATCAAGCGAAATTCTAAAGCCATACCTTGAGAAGGGCCACCCAAAAGCTATCACTTAATGAAAACTGACGCCCCGACTTTAAGCTGAGTTCACATTTCTGCAGTTTATTTAATATACGAAACAGTTCAATACTAAACGTATTGAACTATACTAATAACAACACTAAATGGACAAAGTAGTAAATGGAGTTTGCTTGCAATGTCCCTGCTGTAAATTCTAAAAACCAATAAATTTCTAACGGTGGCATTTTAGAAGCAATCCTATAAATGAAATTCTGCCATGAAAGCAGCTAACGCCTTTGAAACGACATAATAACCGAGCAGTCGTCGAGAGTCGTGTTCCGTTTAGATACTTTACGTCGCGTGCATGCTCGACAACTTGAAGCAGGTAAACAAAACAAGTGTCTGAGGTTAGAATTTAATTTACTATAACTAAGAAGGCTTATTTTAAGCTTTTGAGAAACTAGTTTTTACGTCATCAACTAATGTGACGTTGTCACAGAGGAATATAAAGAAGTTACCTTAGCATTAAATTAATAGTTCGATTAAAAATACTCTAATTATTAGCAGAGCAAAATCGAAAGGTGTTATTGAACATATTTTGAAACTAAAGTCGAGATGGGCAGATCACATTTAGAGAGTAGAAGCGGACCCAGACTGTAACAAACTGGTTTGCGGGAGACATTTAAAGTTATAAATGCATACCTTTTAAAATATGGAACGACGATATAACAGCTGGTTCTGGAAAACTACGGTGCAGTTTTCTAGACAAAGAGACGAACCGAACAAATTTGTGGTGGCTTTAACCGCTACAGGCGGACCTTACACAAATGATATCTAGTACATTTTATAAAATAGCATATAGTATATTATAAATATTTATCATATATTTTTATATAGTCTAATGCCCCATTTACATTCAGCCCTGTTGGGCAGGGAAGTGAGGAGGGCAGTGAGGAGGGCAGTGAGCAGGGCAGTGAGCAGGGCAGTATGTAAACAGGCTACTCGCGCTGACACTGCCGCTGCCGCTGCCACTGCCCGACGATCGCTCAAATGTCGGTTTTTCAAGTGTTCACATTCAGCTCCATCGCTCACTTCTCACTTCGCGCCAAGCGCCTGGATGAACGGACGTGCGTGCCGTCTTGTTATTAAATAAGTACGATCTACCAAAATTCTTTTCGAGTGGAATAATGAAAATACAATAAAGTTTTTATGACTGCTGGAATCAGAAAAAACTATATGGGATTTCAACGATAAAAACCACAATTCATCATCTTCTTCGAATACGCATTTTCTTTTTGAGATAAAATAGTACCTATGTACATAATTCATTATAAATTCGTCAAATTTATTATATTAATATAAAATTAAGTTTAAGGAATTAATGAACATTGACATTTTGTTTCTGAAAAGATTAGTAACTCATATTAATTATTTATTTATTAAAATGTAAAATAAGTTAAATGTTAATATTTGCATAATAGCCTGAGATTTTTAAATTACAATTTTATTGTAATTAAAATTATGAATTAATTTATACTGTAGTGTAATTATTAAAATAATAATAGCTTAATTAATCTCATACAATATTTAATATTATTTATGTAACAATAATGTAATAATTCAATTTATATTTTATGAACAATTTACTGTATAAGAATTCAAATAGAGAGGATCTGTATAAGTATTTAATTGTACCTACATAATATTCCAAAAAGAATGTTTGTATCTAACTCTTAAGCAATGCAATAATTTTAAAATGTAACATTGGGTTTGTGTAATTAGCTGTATTTCATATCACTTTTGCATGCTAATTATGGCAAAACATGTCAGTTCTACGTCATTGATCATCTTATGTACCATGTTTTTAATTTAAGCAAACAAATTTTCTATCTATCTATCTATCTTCTTTTGAACTTGATATCTTTTTAAATTATTAACATAATTTTGTATCGCAAGAAGACGCAGCGCGTACGCTGTAATTATTTCGACGTCTGCCATAGTCGAAAGCCGAGAGTGATGTGAGTGGTAGGGCAGAGTGTAAATACACCCTCCCGCGATCCTGCTACGGCAGTGTTTAGCGAAGTATTGCCGGCAGCGCGAGGAGCAGTGGCGGAGGCACTAAAGCACTAAATGAGGTTAAGAGACAGTGAGCGGTAATTTAACGGTATTTCTATAAGCTGCACAATATTTTCAGTTAGTCCCCTATAACTAAGGTACATGAAATGAGAACTCTTAGGTTTGACCGGCGGTTGCTACAGAGAGGCTCAGGTGTAAAAGGTGTAAAAAAATGTCAGAAAAAAACGTGTAAGTATTAACTAACCTAACCTAACCCATTCATGCTAAATTTCTAATATGCTTTAGCTTAGCTCTACCACGTATTATAAATGATTTTTCGATATTTCTTTTCATAGAATTATGGTGACAAACGAACTCATAGTCCACCTAACTGTAAGTGGATGTTATGGCTTACAGACACCTACGTCTATTCTCGATTAAAATCGAAATCTGGATACAGTTTTCCACACTCACCATACGTATTATAACAGCTGCTATTTTATGTTAGTATTCTGTGAGAGCGTGGACCTTCCTCGGTCGAACCGCCCCATTCGTGTTGCAAACATAATTTAGCTGCAGCCATCTTAACTAAAATATAAAGTATCAAATTCGGTAGCAAATAACAAATATTGTGAAGTGTGGCGCCCCTGCTAAGAAACTTCTTTCGTGACGAAGACTCTTCTTTATACCCGAGACTATCAATAAACAACATTTATTAATAAAATCGTTAATGTGTGCGTAATGTAGGATAGTATCGTGAAAAAGCAAGTAGTCCAGTCGACATTTTCTGCAAATTAACCATACATTAACAAAGTACATACGAATTTTAAAACTTTTTTGAATTCAGCGCTATAATTCTTCGAAACACTTTGTCTTGTTCTTTTTTCAGTTTTAGAAGTTGGTTTTTATTTTTTATTAAAAATTTAAAAAAAATTGACAGGTAATTTTGAAATCGTGGTTGATTCGTTGTTTGAAATAGTACCACAGGACAACAGACTTACCATTAGGTGGACTGTAAGTTCGATTATCACAACATTATTTATAAAAAATAAAAAAAACAATCGTTGCACCTTCGAAAATCGTTAAAAAACTTCTCAAATGCGTAGTGAATCCACTGCCCGATAACAAGCAATGGATAACAACAGCGACATAATAAAAAGCTACGGTAACCAATCCGCCTGCTAGGCGAGGCAACTATGGTAAATATCTGCTGATAAGGCACACATGAGGCCTGTGTGCAGAGTGGATGTTTAAGGGGATGTAATGTATGACAATTAGTAAACAACCACCTTTTAAAATAAACAAAGGACTCTTACTAAAAATTTAGCTTTCATATTTTTAATTCCCAGAATTATTTTTTCAAGGTACCGGCAAAATAATTTAATAATTGTATTTCCATAAACAGTACAATTAATTCAAATAATGTCTTAATTTAAAGGTCATCAATGACAGGTACCCGAACTAGGATAAACCTGTAACTCAGGTCAAAATAACGTTTAACGTTAAAAATTCGTTGCTGCAGTAAAATATAATAAGATCTTTTTTGTTTTAAATTTATTTTGATTGTTCTGTATTTTGGTGTGGCCAGGAATAAATTTATTTTCTTTCTTCCTTGCGATTTTTATTTAAAAAAATGCATTCAACTGGATAACAAATAATATCCTAATATCGATTTCAAACAAGAATATTGTCTTCTATATAAAACGTAATTGGGTCGGTGACACCATCAACTCGTATTTCCAGCACACACAGGATTCACACTCCAGTAAACGCCTTGCAGGGAAACTCCATGACTTTATGAACCGAAACACTTTCTAAATCTACAACATTGTTAGAGTAAGTAATTTTTTTTATAAATGCTTTGAACCTTGCTCTAATTATTTGTTCCGTTCAGAATATTATTACAACAAGAGGATTAATAGTCCACGTAAAAAATACTTAATGTGCTCGATTCAGGATTTAACAGCTTACGGTAATCACTTGTGCCTTGTTGGTCTAGTGGTCGTTGACGCGGCTGCTGATCACGAAGTCCCGGGTCTGAATCCAGGACCAGGCCAAAAAAGAAGACTAGCCTACTGCGCTGGACAGGATTATAGCACAGAGTAAGGATCTTTAGTAATGGAGCCCAAATGTATGCGCAAGCACAGGTGCACTATCATAGTCCAATGGGACGGTAATTCGGGATGACCGGAGAGAGATCGGGCGCAGGACTAACGATTTAACGTATTTTCAGAATCTCTGGACAGAAAAATCCAATAACTGATTTTGACCCGGCCACGGATTCGAACCCGGGACCAAATGATCAGCAATCGCGTTTGCAACTGTCAGCCCAACCAGGCCGTCATGAAAATATAACAATAAAATATATTTCTATCTCTATTCTCTAATAGGTATTATACATAGTAAAATATAACGTTAATAAAACTATTGGTTGCGCGGAAAACCATTCGCGTTTTTATTTTTGACGGTAGGAACTTGCCAAATCGATGAAAGGAATCCTGCCTGATGAGGAGAACACAGAATTGGAACGGTTAAAACAATTATTAAATATTAATCAGGCAGTAAATCAAGGAATATTGACTCACCGGGGTTCTTCTATCCTTTAGAGCACTATAGCGGCGACTTCCGGAACCTCCTCTGGACAGACACTCTGGGGCCCCAGGGGTGCGTCAGGAGAGAAGCGTTGTAGTTCAACGACGGCTGCGGCGGGAAGAAGAGAGCGCGCGTCGGTCGCGCGTGTCTTATATATCCTCGGCTCCGGTGATTACACGATGTTCTAGCATCGTCTTCTTTCCCCTCCCACCCCATCACCCCGATGTGTCGATAGGAGGGTACGAATGATATCGTTTTGGAAAGGGATAATGATTCGGCAAGTTCCTACCGTCAAAAATAAAAACGCGAATGGTTTTCCGCGCAACCATCTCCCCCGCCCTTGAAGGATTTCCTTCAAAAAAAATAACTAAACAACTAGAGCTAAATTCAACTACAATTTTAATCTAGAAAGCTAATTTAAATTATGGAAGAGGCAAGGGGCACAAACGGACAACAGGACGTAGGTAAGACCCAACCGTGGTCTTAACGCGAGCTATCCTAATTACTCCGTCGGAACCGGGAAAGACCTCCTCGACGATTCCTAACAGCCAGTGGAGAGGCGGCGTATTCTCCTTAGTGAGCACAACTACAGTTCCTACAGCTAAAGGCTCTGTCGCTGTGTTCCATTTTTGCCGAGACTGCAAAGTATGCAAGTATTCCATCCTCCATCGTTTCCAAAACGACTGCACTAACCGATCTAATAATTTGTGGCGTGCGGAAATGCTAAGTCTGTTCTCATCCATATCCGCGGCGGGCAGATACCTTAGAGGCGTTAAATTCAAAAAATGTGCTGGAGTTAGAGCCAGCGGATCCGAGGGGTCACTAGATAACGTCCGACAAAGTGGGCGGCTATTCATTACGCATTCAATTTGAGCGAGCACCGTACTTAGCTCTTCGAAGGACAAAATTTGATCTCCTATTACTCGGTATAAGTGGCTCTTTAGACTTTTAATATTAGTCTCCCAATTGCCCCCAAAATGACTCGCGGCTGGGACGTTCAGAGACCACTCAATGCGGTTCTCGGCTAGAATGTGAGCGAACTCCGAATTATAATACTTGCTAGCTAAGAGCTCATGTAGTTCCGATAGAATACGTTTTGCACCGACGTAGTTCGTACCGTTATCCGAATATAATTTACTTACAGGGCCTCTGCGGGATAGAAATCTTTTAAATGCACCCATAAAGCCTGCTGTGCTTAGATCACCCACGAGTTCTATATGCACTGCTCGAGTAGTTAGACATACGAAAATGCAGACGTAAGCCTTTGTGGATCTTATACCACGCCCGCGAGTGAGCGTGACCTTAAACGGACCAGCAAAATCAGACCCGGTGTGCGTGAAGGGCTTTACTGATTGTATCACTCTGCAAGATCTAAGTTCCGCCATTTCCGGAAATGACGGCTTGGGGCGTGCCCGAAAGCAAGCTATAAATCTGTGCACCCGATTGCGTATTAAACTACGTGCAGAAAGAATCCAATAATTCTGACGCAAGATCGACATCAATAAATCGGGGCCAGCGTGCGAGTTCAATTTATGATGATAATCGACTAATAAGTTCATGATATGGTCTTTACGCGGTAAAACTATAGGGTGCCGTTGGTCGAAACTCAATTGCGAGTTGGACAAGCGTCCACCTACCCTTACAATCCCATCCTGTAAAAATGGCTTAAGGCGTTGAAAGGCGCGACTACAAGCTGTATTCGATTGTAATCTTGTAATTTCTTCGGAGAAGTGCGCACGTTGAAGTTCACGTAATACTAGCGACTCGGCATAGTTGTAATCGGATGCTAAGATTTACGAACGTCGCGGTAAAAGCTTCGCGAATCGACAAACGTAAATTACGCTACGGAATAATTTGGACCAAGAGGACAAGCGGTTCGCCAGAGCAATGATTGGAGAAACCTCGCTCGAAACGTTCGCCACTAGAGCGTGTCTCTTCTCTTCCGGCGGTTGTGACACTGACGAAGGTTCGAAATCGGTTATTGGCCATTGTGAGGGATCCAAGTGAACCCAAGAAGGTCCATGGAACCAAAGCGGGTGGTCCATTATTTGCATCGGGGTGAGTCCCCGGGATAGACGATCGGCAGGGTTTTCATTACCGGACACGTGATAAAAGTTCCGCATTTCTAACTCGTCTTGGATCTTGGCCACTCGGTTCGCGACAAACGTATCCCAACGGTGGGGTGAAGAATGAACCCAACATAAGGCGACGGTGGAGTCGGAAAAGGCAAATATCCTTTCTACGTGAACTCTATCCCTACATGCGCCGATAACTGTGGTAATAAGCTTGGTGAGTACTAATATTGCGCAAAGCTCTAAGCGCGCCAGAGAGACAACCTTACGGGGGGAGACTCTCGACTTAGAACTAATGAGGCTAATCGAATTTCTACCATTATTCTGGACATGGAAATATACAACGCCCCCGTAAGCCTTCTCGCTGGCGTCTGCAAATCCAACGACCGTTATGCTGCTATTTCTATCGACATTTATATGACGCGGTATTTTAATTTCTCTTAGTAAAGGAAGTTCCTCTCTAAGGCTCTGCCACAATCGAACAATGCTGTCAGGCGGCGAGTCATCCCAATCGCATTCAAATAACCAAAGTTGTTTAATCAAAAGCTTAGCGTACAATACCACCGGAGCTACGAAACCCATGACGTCCCATAATCTAGCAACGCATGACAGTATTGTGCGCTTTGTGCATTTCTCTACGGGCGGATTCACCTTAAGGCTAAACACGTCGGACTCTGGTGACCAACACAGACCGAGCACCTTGTGTGTATCGGAATCGTCGAATTCCTTTATCGCCGAAAGACGGTGTGATAGTGGGATTGTATCTAAAACCGTACGCGAATTACTAGTCCACTTCACAAGATCGAATTGACCCGATTTCATGAGCCTTATAACCTCGGCGGTGGTTAGGGTGGCCTCCTCTACGCTATCGACCGAATACGCAAAATCATCCATATATAATCCGCTCTCAATTGCCCTCTTAGCTTTAGGATAAGAGGGACCTTCATCGTGAGCGAGCTGTCTCACCGTGCGTAACGCATGAAATGGGCTCGACTTTAAACCAAAACAAACGCGGTTAAATTCAAACACCATTAGAGGTTCCTTTGGGTTGAAACGATATAAAATGCGTTGGAATCTACGGTCGCATTCACGGACCCCTATGCAAAGAAACCTTTGGCGAATATCGGCGGATAGTGCTATACTAAACAAACGAAAATTGACTATTATATTAAATAAACTGCCCTGTAAATTTTGCCCACTATAGAGGATATCGTTAAGCGACAGGTGAGTGCTAGTTTTAGCACTAGCGTCGAGCACTACACGTAATTTAGATGTAAGTTTGTCCTCTCTAATGACTCCGTGGTGTGGTATAAAATACGACGGTGTGTCTTCGTAGTTATCTAATTTCGAAGCCACAAGCGATATGTAACCTTCTCTTATATATTCGTTAATGACGCCGTCGTAAGCTTCCTTTAACTGGGGCGAAGCGAGCATCCTACGCTCCAAGCTGTAGAAACGCTTTTCTGCCATTTGACGCGAATCGCCGAGAGATAAAACATCTCCTTTAAAGGGTAGCGCTACACTATATCTACCGTCGCGATCACGAACGGTCGTGCGGACGTAAATTTCCTCGCATAACCTGTCATCTGAACTAGCTATGGGTGGGACGTTCACCTCCTCCATCTCCCAAAATTTGCGGACTAACGACTCGAGCGGTTCGACAGCCATACCACAATAAGAGGTTGCCGAAATACTATCTAGGATGGGGGCGGAGCCAAGGATCACATAGCCCAATACGGTTTCCAGTGCGTAAGGCGCGGTATGCGAGGAGTTGCCCCTGACCTTATTGTTTAACAAAAGATAAGGGAAAAGCGATGCCCCAATGAGCATGTCTATGTTTCCAGGAACGGCGTAAGTGTCGTCTGCTAGAGTCAAATTTTTAAATTCAATCATTGCCGAGGTGTCAACCGAAACGGTTGGCAACCGTTCAGTGACCCTATCTACTACTAGTGCATTTATATCAAAGTTAACATTACGATCTATCCGAGAATAAAATTTTAAATTTATATATCCCTGTGTCGCTTTACTAGTACCTCCGATGCCTTTAACTACAGGACATGAAAGTGACCTATTTATTACTAAACCTAAGCGCTGACAACATTGTCGTGTTATAAAGCTATTTTGGGCTCCGCTGTCCAGCAGTGCACGGACGCTTTGTTCGTTTCCACGCGAATCCCTAACCAAAATACGCGCCGTACCCAGTAACACGGTTGAAGGAGGTTGTGCTCCCATATTTGCCAATGAGCACAGAGCGACATCACCAGGTCGATCGCTAGAATCGTTGACCTTAGTAGGGGTGAATTCCTTATCCGCCTTACTTGACGCCGCTATGTTGCTATTTTCAAAATGTAATAGCGTGTGATGTTTCCTGGCGCACTTGCTACATGCGGAACTCGAATTGCATTTTGCAACTAAATGCTTATCGCTTAAGCAGTTCAAACATAGGTTGTTTGTCTTTACTAACTTATAACGTTCGCTTGGTGAATATTTACGAAAAGTCGCACAATTATATAAATTACCGTGTTTATCTTTACATACTATACAAGTATGCTGGAGTGATGTCGGCGTAGCGGTTACGTAAGTTAACGACCCTGCTATTTTAGATGGTCGAGTCTGTCTACGGTCGACGCACCTTTTAATCTCCTGTTTAACGTTCGGAGAGCGCTGCATCACCTTTATTTGATCTCGCACGAACGATGCTAATGAATGAAAGGAAGGCATCTCCGAGCTACGATGCTCCATTTCAAACGCACGCACGGTGTCGGAGTCTAATTTCTTTAATGCTATATGGAGAAACACCACGTCCATAAGGTCATTAAACTTCAAATTCTTAAGTGCAGCCACCGATGCCACAAATTTATCTAGAAACTGCTCTAAGCCGTTGATGTTCGCGGATGATATAGGTTTAAGATCGAATATCTGGTTCAAATATTCGGAAGCTAACATTCTCCTATCTTCATATTTAGTTTTAAGCGTTTCAAATATTAATAAGTAATTGTTTGCTGTAGGTGTAAAACCCGAGCAGATCGACTGTGCTCTGCCACTAAGTTTACTAATTAAGTAATATAATTTTTCAGCGTCCGATAACGATGGGTTGTTGTGTATATTGTTTTGAAAACTACTGAAGAAGAAGGGTCACGTCTTAATATCACCATTGAATACCGGAATATCTATTGGCGGTAACCTAATTGAGTCACGAGGGCGTACCTGTATTTCCGGCTTTGCTTCGCTTTGAGATTATAGGAGTTTTGCAGTTCTTTTTACGCGACACAACATATCTTCGAATGCCAGCAGCGGTTGGTAGTTCACTATGTATTTCGGGTCGATTTGTAATTCCAAATGATTAATTTGGTCTAATATTCTTTCGTAATCTATCCGCAAAGTATCTATCGTTTCGATTTCATTCAAAAAGGCTTCCCGCACTGCCTCTATATTAATGTTCTTTATATAATCACTTATATTCTGCACACGCGAAAAGAGTATGTCCCTCTTGGCATAAAGCGTTTTAATTTTGATTTCACTTCCACTAACTGCCATTTTAAATTATTATAAAAAAAGTTATATTAATCACAATTAATCTCACACGCATAAACGACGTAGGATGAACACTCGGCGTGCCGTATTACGTAATTAGATCGAACACCCGTTGCGGTCGAGTCTACGCGTCGTTTGCTAAACCTAATAATTTTATCAAAATTGTGGGGTAAGCGTATCAAACGGTTGCTATCACACCGTTTCAATTATTTAATAAGCTTTAAATTTAACCAAATACGAGCGCTATTAAATGAATAATTCTGTTTGCGAGTACCAAATCAAATTTTTAATTTAAACGAACACTATTTAAGTCTATTCCATAAATTAGAGTGCGTTATCTAAACAATTAATTTAATAATTCTACCAGAAAATGGTTGGATAACCACTAAACACCAATCCAGATCCTGCTCGAAGGACCATAAAATGGTGGAGCCACGTGTTTAAGGCTGCCGAAAATCTAGTTCCCCGGTCAAACCTCAAACCTATTACGCGAGATATTAACTAAAGTGGACTGTATTTGCGATTGCTTCTACGCTTACGTAAAAGCGACTACTATAGCATGCGGTACAATGCACTCGCTCTTCCCTAAACTAAAACTATTACTTGCCAAATCGATGAAAGGAATCCTGCCTGATGAGGAGAACACAGAATTGGAACGGTTAAAACAATTATTAAATATTAATCAGGCAGTAAATCAAGGAATATACTCAGTGAACAACCCGAAGTTCAGGTTTAAGGATATCTCAACCCATAATAACTGAAGGCTGTCTGTGTATTCCAGTGATACACTTCGGAAAGAAGGAGCCAAGGTAAGCTCGCTCCTTTTTGCAGTGAAGAGACAAACTTGTGTTTTGGAGGCGTTGAATTTCACAAAATTGGCTTTGCCCCATTAGGAGACTGCTTGTAATGTGGGATTGATCATTCATACGCTCAACCATAGCTTCTCTTTCGGACTGAATTCGATCTAACTGATTCTAACACCTCTAAGAAGCACCGGCATTAGTCGCCACAGGACCGGATGAACAGCTATCGACAACGACCCATAGTGACGAGAAAGACTCACTCAGAAAGATTTTTGCCCCTTAAATCAGACCAAGGGTTACGCTGGAAATTAACCCAAAAGGCTAGCTTGCCAAACATTGTCAAAGGCCTTCGATACATCAGGGAAACAGCAAGTGCTTCCCTACCGTTCTCGAGTGCCTCACCCCATACGTGCGTCACATTCGCTAGCTGACTGAGATCACTCTGTTCTAGGTATGCCATGAGGTGGGCGTTCTAGTCTGCGGGACAGCCTATTTACGCTGGTACCAAAGGGCTCTTCCCTGTAATACACAGCCATGCGTGTCTACTTTTTTAATAGATTAGGGTTGACAAAGGAGCACACAGTCTACCGGATAGTATATGGATGCTGTAGCTATCTACATTTATACTCGATTAAGAATTAGAATGCGGATGCATTGTCCTTTGTCTAGGTCTAAAATGAAATGCCTCGTTTCCAATTAAAAGGTACTCCGGTTCCCTACACTCAACATAGGAAATACAGCAGCATTAAGCTGCTATTTTACGCTGGTTTTCTGCGAGAGCGTGATCCTACCACGTTTGAGCCAAGATATTTGTGCTACAACCATAGTATAGCTCCATGTGCCATGTTTACTTTGTTTGTTGAAGTTAAGGAACGTCCACCATACACCAAATTTGCAAACACAATTCAACGTGACCAACTACTTCGACTGGATTGTCAAATTGAAATTTTCCAATACAAATAATTTATAGCAAAGTAAAATTTGTGTAATAAAGTAGTGCCAATAAACTAATGTATCTATTCTCTATTCACAGTCTATAGAGGACCACTGCTGAACATCAGCATTCGCCATACCTAGCTATCGCGCTTGGCAGGCGAGTTGGCTACTACAGTTTTTTTTATAATTTTAGTTATTCTGCCGCCCATTAACTGTTTCATTTTCCCTCCGTCACTCCTTACGATAGACAGGAGACGGTAAGGGGTAGTGAATATTCTAACACCGCCACTTCACGATATGTTTGTGAGAGGGTTTAGAGCAAACTGATTTAGTGCGAACTGATTTTAAAAAAAAACTTGCGGGAATAAGGAGAAGCGGGAACCGTGTTTTGTTGCATTTTTATCGAATCAGGTTGACAAATGAGCACGTAATGATAAATGGATGCTGTGGCCTATAGAAATCTACATTTAACCTCGATTAACCCTTAGTAGCCTGATTTACGCGAGTCTTCTTTTTTAAATATTACTGTATTTGCTTGAGGGTCTAGATGAAGGGAAAAATAGCTAAATAAATCACAATATTTATTTTACATATTTATTTAAAAAAAAAACAGGTATCAATTTTGATACTTCAGGCATTATGGCCATAAAGAAATCTTAAATGACCTATGCATGAAATAATGCGAAACATCGATTGTTTTTATTATCGCATAACGATACTTTGCAATTTTTACAGAACCAGGAGGTAAGTTTCCTACAATTACTAAATTTACATTTATTCCTAGACTCCATAAATATTTTTTCATGGCCAATACAATCGGAACGCACGTCAGTTGGGGGTAGTACTTGTGCACCTGTCCGGGGTTTTTTAGAGGGTACTGTATTGTCTTGTTGACTGTTGGTACTGGGTCTGCCCCTTTTATTTTTTGAGTGACTTTGATATCTACATAAAGTATCGGCAAGCTCAGTTCTAAAATCTGCTAACTTCATAATATTCTTCTGAAGTTTTCCTTTCCTTGTGTTTACCTTTTTGTACAGTACCCAAGCATTGATGACAGTCATGTCTAACAAGTGGTAGAAGAGCCTCGTTGTCCACTTTCTCGATTTTATGCGAATGCGATATCGACCAATGAAGCTATCCATCAAATCAACGCCGCCCATGTGTGCATTATATTCTTTTACAACCCGAGGACATGATATTTGAATATTGGCCTTTAGTTTTTTTTCGTAGCGGGTTATAGTATCCGCTGGTTCAGCGCCAACATACGTGGATAGTAATAATACCTGTTTGTTGTCTTTCCAACTTGTGGCCGACAATTCTAGGCCTTCGTGAGAGGCCACATTTTAGTAATATGTTACTCTGGGTACGTTAGATTTCATAATCTCCCGTTTCTCCGGCAACTTGCACGACTTTCCAAGCCTGTTTCTCTGTACTGTTCCAAGACAATAAATACCTTCGTTGGTCAAGTAATGTACCAGAGGAATATTCGTATAAAAATTGTCAAAATAAATTATATGATTGACATGCCTTGGTACTGGTCGTAGCAATCGAATAACTGTATTCGACACAGCTCCGAGGTCTGGTTCGCCAGGTAAACGGTCCATGTCCTTAGCTCCCGAGTAAATCTCAAAACTGTAGGCATAACCAGACAGAGAGCATAACACGTATAATTTGAATCCCCACTTATGGGGCTTGTTGGGTAAATATTGTTTCATAAAATGTTTCATTTTTGTGGAACACATCTGCTCGTCTAGTGATAGACGATGTTCAAATGGTAAAGTAATAAATTTCTTGTTCAAATAGTCTATCACTGGTCTTACTTTATGCAGTCGGTCGTGCTGGGGGTGATCAATGGGCAAATGTTTAGAGTCGTCATTCATGTGAAAAATTTCTCTAATTTTATCAAATCTGTTGCGATTCATTGTTTGTACTATGGGTTCAAACTTTGTAATGTTTGACCAGTATGACCGGACACTAGGATAATGATATACACTAGTAAAAATAAGAATTCCAATAAATTTACGTAATTCTAAGACAGTTACAGGTTCTGTAAAGTTGGGATTCTTTTGGAAGGCATATTTATTTGACTCGTCCACTAGAAATCTCAAAATGTCTTCACCGAAAAAATAAGAAAAAAACTGAAATGGAGTGTCTAAGTTCATAATTTCTTGTGAATACTCAGTATTTCCAGCAAACTGGAAAGCATTTTGGACTAAATCCATATTTTTTACTCTCCACACTAAGTTTCTAGAGTTGAAAGGTGCAGTTTGCAGGTTGTTCTGGCTGCTGGTTGTAGGAGTTGGGTTTCGTTCAACAGTCTCTAAATTATGTTGCATGTCGGTATCTACGTTTGCTGCAGGCGGATCTGCATCCAAGTTTGGGTCAGTGGGAAAATTACCTACATCCTCTTCATCATCTAGCTCCATCAGACGATCTCTTTGGCTCGAATAATAGTCTATGTCATCTTCATTGTCGGTGGAATCGTCTTCCGAAATTTCACCATTTTCTAACCGCTTCAATATGTTCTCAATCTCTTCTGGCCGCATTTTGGATAAATTTCTATAATAAATTAAAACAAAAGTAATCCCCACACCAAGCTATGCAGAAAAAATATGAAACGAAAGTTCAAAAAGTTTTATAGCTAAAGAGTTAGTAGGTAGGTTTTATGTAAGGCGGAATGCCTGAAGTATCAATATTGATACCAAAAAAAAAGCACTAATTTCTTCAAGTAAAACATGCATTTGCTAAAAATAATTATATCATAGCGAAAATAATGTATTCACTTACCTCAAAAGTATTTATATTCTTCAGAAAAAGAAAATATATCAAATTTATATTCAACAAAACTTTTAGTAAAATGTGTTTACTTGTTCACTTTGCCGCGCAAGTAATATGTCACATATAAAATAAAACAATAATGACATTTTTTTTTTTTTTTAATTTCGTTGGATAGAATACTATACAACAGTAAAATACATACAGCCAACATATAAAAAAAAAACTAATAGTAATGTGAATATTCGGTTTAAAATATTAGTATCAAAATTGAAACTCTAGGTTATTAAGGGTTAAGAGTCAAAATGCAGATGCATTGTCACCCTTGAGGACTAAGATGGAACGCCTCAATTACAGTAAAATACAACAAGACCAAGGCGACCCCTGCCACGCTATTCGTGAATTTCTGCAAAATCAGGGGACTTCACACTAACCTAAACGCTTTTCACTACCATATCGAGATTGCGAGGCCAGCTCTGCTCTTTCTGACCGAGACGCAGGTGGCCTCTCCGGCTGATGTCTCGTATGTCTCCTACCCGGGGTACAACCTGGAACACTCCTTTGTGCTTCGGGCTGGAGTTTGCGTTTACGTCAGAGAAGACATCTGTTGTCGACGCCTCAGCAGTCTTGAAGGTTCGGACCTGTCCATCCTTTGAATGCGCGTAGACAGCGACGACCATCCGCGCGTCTACGGGTGCCTCTATAGGTCCCATAGCGGTAATGCCGAAACAGACCGACTCTTCGACCACGTCCAAATGGCTACAGATTCGCTGCTACAGCAGATCCCCTCCGCAAAGATCGTGATCCTTGGCGACTTTACCGCCCATCACGCCGAATGGTTTGGTTCACGCTTAACCGATCATGCGGGGAGATCTGTTCATGATATTGTCTTGGCATATGGTCTGACACAATTGGTTACTTCGCCTACGTAGATTCCAGATGTGGAGGATCATGCACCTTACCTGTTGGACCTTCTGCTGACCTCTCACCAAGACGGATATCAAATTTCTGTAGACGCCCCTTTAGGCTCCTCGGACCATTGTCTTGTCCGGAGTGTGGTGCCACTCACGCTGAAATTGCAGTTGCATTCTGCAGGCTACCGCCGTGTTTGGCACTATAGGTCAGCCGATTGGGATGGGATGCGGTCTTTTTATGCATCCTACCTGTTGCGGCAACACCGACTAATAATCAGCGGTATAACACAAGGCGCCAGAGGGTGCCCAGCGGCAATCGTCTTTTAGAAAGGTCTTACCATTGTACTAGCAAAGATATTAGCAAGTCATTATATCATTTTTACCAATTACCGTATTTTATTTTGTTACGTCCATTTGTAAACAAAATTGGTCCTTCGAGCCGTAGGTTACAAGACTCTGCAGTAAGGTATTACAGTCACGTACATGTAATTTCAATAATTCTTACTTCTGGACAGACTCGACCATCGACCTAGATTGGCTAAAAATGTCTTCCAGCAGTCTAAAAACATTTGTTCGTTACAGAGTGGGGGAAATTCAAGACAGTACTGCTGGTAATATGTGGAGTTACGTACCGTCGAAGGAGAACCCTGCAGACCTGGTTTCTCGTGGGGTAAAAAGCTGAATTCCTCATACATTCCGACATATGGTGGTCTGGGCCAAGCTTTTTAGACAAAACCGAAATACCATTTCCAATACGTCAACACTCAAATATAAAATCAATTCCAGAAACATCATTAAATTTAATAACAATACACAATGCAAATAAAAATACAAATATACTTTCTCAATTAATGCACAAAATCTCAAATTATTAAAGGTTAATTAGAATAGTTGCTTATATAAATAGATTCATCCACAATTGTAAAAATCATAATAAAAAATATTCTGATGTATATTAGAACATCAAAATTCGGAAAATTGCATACTCTACATAGCATAACAAGACATGTTCCCTGAACATACATAACATAACATAAACACTCACGCCTGTCACCCAGAGGGGTAGGCAGAGACTACAGACTTCCATTTGGCACGATCCTGACACACCTCTCTCGCCTCCTTCACATCCATACATCTACGCATGCATGCTCGTCGGTTAAGGGTACTCCTAATTTGGCCCGTTTTCAATAAATCGCCAATTTGGTCGATAAATTTTCGCCTAGGACGTCCCTTTCCGACTCTGCCATTCACTTCTGCACCATAAATTTTTTTGTCACTCTTTCCTCATTCATTCTTTCCACATGACCAAACCACTGAAGCATTCCTTTCTTAATCCTGGTCACAACATCATCTTGCAAACCACACTCTTCTCTTATTACACAATTTCTTACCCTGTCATTCAGATTCAGCCCTAACATACTCCTTAACGACCGCATTTCTACTGCGTTTATTCTACTCTCGTTCTTCTTCTGCCACACCCAACTTTCACTACCATACGTAGTACGTAGGGACCAACACAGCATTGTGAATTGCCATACGTGCCTTTTTCGACACATTTTGACTCTTCACAATAGAGTGCAAGGCTCCATTTACTCTATTTCCCGCATTCATTCGTCGTTCTATATCCTTATCATATCTCCCATCCCTGCTAAATACGCAGCCCAAATATACAAACTCATCTACTTGCTCGATCAAGTCCCCTTCTATTCTTATTTCACAAATCGTTTTATTTTCTTCTCTTTTAAAAACCATAACCTTCGTCTTACTTGCGTTCACTTTCATACCCCTTTCTTTTAATGATCCGTTCATTAATGTAACCATCATTTGCAACTCGGCCGCCAACGACGCAAGAATAACTTGATCATCGGCGTACAAAAGGCATTTGACGGTTAACTCACCCATTATTAATCCGCATTCCTCAACTTCCAAATTTTGCAAACAACTGTCCATAAATAGGTTGAACAGCCACGAGGAAGCCACACAGCCCTGTCTGACACCTTTATGGATGTCAAACCAGTCCGATTAGACCCCGTTGATCCTAACACAAGCACTAGAGTCCCTATAAAGAGACTCCAATGCCTGTATCAAGCCAGCGCTCAACCCAAATGAGTTCAGTGTTTTCCATAGCAAATCCTTATCCAATCTGTCATAGGCCTTTTCCAAGTCCATGAATGCACAAAAAAACCTTTTGGTTTTTGGCCAGAAACTTCTCCGCGATCATGCGCATGGAAAAGACTTGATCTGTACATCCCGTTCCCTTTCTAAATCCCGCTTGCACATCCCAAATTTTTCATCAGTTTCTTTCCCTGAAGAGTATAAATTATCATCAATCATGTTCCCTGAAGAGTATAAATTAATAAAATCTGGACAATTATTACACAATCGTAATAAATTGACCTCATTAACGCCATTTATAGATGATAAAAACATTATGCGCGTTGGTGGACATCTTAATAATTCACCTTATTCCTACGATGTTAAACACCCCATTATTTTATGTAGTAAATATCATCTTACAAAAATCATTTTTACAAGTATCACTACAAGGACATGTTACACTCAGGCCCATAGTTGCTGTTATCTCAAATACGACAAAAATATTGGGCACTTGGGGGGAGGAACCTCGCAAAGCGCGTAGTTCGTGGTTGCGTTCGTTGCATTCGATTTAAGCCAAAATCTATCCAGCCAATCATGGGTAATTTGCCAAGCGATCGAACTCAATTAGAGTTTCCTTTCCTTAACATAGGCATAGGGCCAGTGCTGTTGGTTGACCGTAGAGGTAGAGGTAGCAAACTTATAAAATCTTATATATGCATTTTTGTGTGTTTCGCAGTCAAAGCTCTTCACCTTGAACTTGTCACAGACCTTACAAAGGAAGCCTTTTGGCAGCACTCTATAGGTTCATGTCACGTCGCGGTAAGCCTCTAACTATATATTCTGATAAGGGCACAACGTTTGTAGGTGCTAGCAACGACGTCAATAATTTTTTTCAATTGTATTCCAAACATATTCAAACAGTTTTTCAATTGTATTCCACAGATATTAAACAGATATGTATAATAAAGGAATAGAATTTAAAACTATTCCTCCTTACTCTCCACACTTCAGCGGCTTATGGGAAGTTGGAATAACAACAGTTAAGAGAAGCATACTAACTTTAGCACATCCAACATATGAGGAGATGACAACTTTGTTGATCCAAATAGAAGCTATTCTGAATTTCAGACCCGTAACACCTCTATCCACTGATCTTTCCGACCTGTCCTGTCTAACACCTGCACATTTCCTTATCGGACGCTCGCTTATATCAGTACTACAACCTCTGATCATTGACACGAAAAGCAATTGTCTTCAGAGATACGAGATATTGGAAAAATTGAAGCAACATTTTTGGCAGCGTTTTTCAACAGAATATGTATCACTTCTCCAACAAAAATTAAAATAGAATTATTCATCAGGTGACCTGCAACAGGGATCGTTGGTCTTAGTGAAAGACAAGAACCGACCACCACTGCTTCAGCTTCTCGACAGAGTGGTGAAGATGCATCCCGGACTAGACAACGTCAACCGTGTAGCAGACATATTGACCAAGAAAGGTGTTATCCAGCGGTCCTACAACAACATTTGTCCTCTACCGGTCACCACTTCGTCATATTGAAGTGAAATACTTCAACCCGGGCAGCATGTTGCGGCAACACCGACTAACAATCAGCGGTATAAAACAAGGCGCCAGAGGGCGCCCAGCGGCAATCGTCTTTTAGAAAGGTCTTACCAATGTACTAGCAAAGATATTAGCAAGTCATTATATCATTTTTACCAACCACCGTATTTTATTTTATTTTGTTACGTCCATTTGTAAACACTACCCTTGGGGGCGGGTTTGTTTCTCGCCCGACGATCTCAACGTTGTTGCGGATTCTGTCACCGATGTGGTACTTCAGGGTAATGAACTTTTTATTTCTTCCTCTGTGGTGCCCATTGGAGGCAAAACTCAACCATGGTTTGGTCACTCCTGTAAAATAGCATCATGCTATAAGCAGGAGTGCTACCAAGCCTGGGCTGACGCATTAACGTCCTGGGATGTAAACACCAGTGCTCTAAAAAAATAAGTATAATTCTGCCTCTAGGTCCTTCAAAAGAGTCATTGCCAAGGCAAAGTCAGAGCACATAGGCAGAATTGGCGAGAAACTAGTTCACCTTCCTTCTGGAACCCGTGCATTCTGGTTTATCGCCAAGGCTTTCCAGAGGAATTTCTGTCAGCCATCTCTTCCATCTCTGCACAGGGAGGACGACTCACTGGCCCATACCGCAAAGGAGAAAGCCGATCTGCTAGGCTCTTTCTTTGCGTCCAACTCGACTCTCGATGACGGAGGGAGTACGCCGCCGACCATCCCGCGGTGTGAGTGCTCCGTGCCGGAAGTGCAGTTCACACAGCGCTCGGTTCGCAAAGCACTCCTCTCCCTGGACATCCATAAGTCGAGTGGGCCCGACGGAATCCTCCAATTGTGCTGAGTACGTGTGCTCCAGAGTTGGCACCGGTTTTAACGCGCCTTTTCCGGTACTCCTACTCCCTAGGCGTAGTCCCAAAATCATGGAAGACGGCTTTCGTCCACCCGATCCCTAAAAAAGCGACCGCTCAGACCCGTACAACTACCGGCCTATCGCCATCACCTCCTTGTTCTCCAAAACAATGGAGTCCATTGTAAACTGCCAGCTTATGAGGTACCTTGAGGATCACCAGCTGATTAGTGATCGCCAATACGGTTTTCGCCGTGGTCGGTCAGCTGGTGATCTTCTGGCCTACCTAACTCACAGATGGGCGGAGGCAGTAGAGGCATTGGCCGTTAGTTTGGACATTGCGAAGGCCTTCGATCGGGTTTGGTAAAAAGCGCTTCCTTCGAAGCTCCCTTCCTATGGGCTTCCCGAGAAATTGTGCGATTGGATCACCAACTTTCTTGCAGATCGGAGCATCAAGGTCGTTGTAGACGTTGCAAGCTCCGCTAACAAGCCTATTAATGCTGATGTTCCACAAGGCTGCGTGCTATCGCCAACGCTGTTTCTTCTGCATATTGTAACGCTTCCCCCCCTCTCATAACAATAAATATATAAAATACTAAATATATTATATTCCCCTTTATAATACTAAATATATTATATCCCAAAATACCCGATACAAGGGCTTCGCTCTCCTACATTTATTCAAAAAAATGTAGGGGAGGCACACGGCTCCACACACGCCGTGCGCGGTGAGCGCCAACCATTTTGATGCACTCCCCCCCGAAGGGAACGCTAATTCGGGAACTGGACGATGGTCCACAGCAAAATAACTGGCGAACCAGTAAAAGAGGCTCGGCCCCTTGTTAGTGCGTAAGCACAAACATCGACCGAAGTCGTGCATGTCAATGCGTGTAAACGCCATACAGAATTCGAACGAATCCAGCCACAGTGAATGTACGTCACACGGTTTAGGCAAATAGGCACACTGGCCGTAAACCTTCCGTGAGCGCCACCACCTGCCAGACCGCCGCTCCTGCAGACGTGATGTAAGTGTATGGCATCACCAGCAATTGCATGATCAGCACGGCTACTAGCCGCGGAGCGTGTCATGAGTCTACCGCTCACCTCAAGGGAATGGGGTCCCACGTTGTGCGGCTTTCGGCCGCAGCCTTGAGAGTCTCCTTAGATCCTCCCGCCAGCTAGCACCCGCATGAGGTCAACACATATGCTCCACCAACCAATACAACGGCAGATATAGCCAAAAGGCAGTTATAAGATAAGAGTAATAATTCACCATCAGAAAGGGTTTGTGTGTTGAGTAAATGCATTTTCGATCATGTTTGCCTCACCCACCAACAAGTTGCCTTTAATCATTCAAAGGTGTGAAAATTACAGAGATATATTATTATGTTGTTATATAAAACATCATGGAGGGCAGACAGTCTGCAGCCCCGTAATGAAGGGACCCGACTTGGGCAAAACTACTTAGGTGTGAGTCAAACCAAAACGCAGAGATCGTCATTGAGAATAGCGTCCCACCAAACACCCATCGCATAGACGCAATGCTGCAGAACGCAACGAGCATCAATACGATCGTGTCGTCGGGCTTACACCATCCCAAGGTCTCAATACATCCCAGCAGACATCACCACCCGCATACCTCCATCGACCAGAACCACAAGAGAGCGTCGAATCAGGCGCAGCACACCCGCAGATCCATCACAAGACGCAATACCGCAAGTAGCAGTAAGAATCAATGCAACTATCATACGGGTGGCGCCCCCTCACAACACACCCACATGATCCCATCATCCCTATCGACTTTGGTAACAAAGTTTGTATTGTTGTAACTAAAAATACCACCAACGTATCATAGTAGCACGCTACTAAGACGCCAATGACCAAAACTCCACGTATCATAGCGCTAATGCACTAAGACATGAAGTTAAGTATGCCTGTTACACTTAAAAGTGCTACCAAACACACTCATCATCCCAATGCGAAAGATAGACGACGATCCTCGTTTAAGAATCAAAACACAGATGCGTTATCACCTCCATGAAGGTTAGAGAACAGGAGAACGATCACTACGTACTAAAACATAGCCCGCCTGTCCTTGAAAATTGTAGAATTTATAGCGGCGCTGACGTCAGTGAGTAGTGACTGCGAAGTTAGCTGCTTATGAATACAAGTAGATAAAGTTAGTTGAATAATGTACAAATTTTCTCTGCGGCATTGGTGAGAAAATTTTCATGCTCCGTAATTTTGTAATTTTTGACAGAAAGAAACATTAAGAAATGGAGAAATATTTTATTGTGCGTAAATGTGCAAGTGGTTTAGCATCTGATTGGAAAAATGGACTAAAAACGACTTTTATTGACCGAACTTAGCAATCGCAGCGCCTCACTTATGGTGTCCATATTTCTGGGACACAATTTTCTACGGTGATCGTTCTCCTGTTCTCTAACCTTCGTGATCACCCGTAAGGACTAAGATGTAATGCCTCGTTTCCGGTAAAAAGGGTATCCAGTTCTCTACACTCACCATACAAAACTCAGCAGTATTAAGTTGCTGTTTTACGCTGGTATTCTGTGAGGTCGAGGTCTTTCCCCGATCGAGGCGACACATTTGTGCTATAACCATATATTACTGCAGCGTGAATCTACCACGTATAAAAAAACCACCTCGGGATCACTACTTTTATCCGATGTAAGTGTAGTGTGGTAGAATTGAAAAAGGTCGTTGTAAGAAATAACGGTTTATTATAAACCCGCGTGTTACAACAGTGCCGGCCGGATAACCACTGACCACAATTCAGATACATAGGCACTATGTTAAATGTAGTTACACAAAGTTTCACTTCACCCTTCACTTTTTGATATATAAATAATCATACTTTACATAACTCGTATTTGAGCTATTAGAATATACTCTACGCAGCTTATACGGCTATAGCCACTTATGTGGAAATTTCCATTTTAAATTTAATAATATTTAACGAAGGTACATTTATATAAAACTTGTGGAATATACTAGAACGTGGAAAAGAAATGTAACTTTATTTAGAAACTTAATCCATGCAATTAGAAATTTGCACGCTATATCCGGAACAGGATTATCAAGAGCGACGCTTGAATGGCAGACCCAATATGCAAATTCAATCATTCATCCGAAATATTAAACAAACGTAGTCTTTTTAATTTAAAAATTTATTTGTTTACGCTTAACCGATCATCGAGCATTCTGCTACCAAGCGTATAAAACCATCACCCCGTTTTATCCTGTGAGTATCGACAGTTATCTATCGGAAGTGCTGTGAAAATCTTATAGGCTTCGTAACAAGGTAAAACCACTTCATAAATACAAGATTCTTGGTGAAGATTAGTGAGTAAGTGGTGAGCCACGTTTTCTGCTCAGAGCTCCGACTGGGCAGGTATCCCAGATTTACCTATTTTTTCCACCAAACATCACTGCGTCCACTGCTATGCTTTAGACTGTATAATATACAGAACTAGTATATTGGTTATTAGATTTTTCTTGTATAATAGATAAGGCACATCATTTTATTTTATTATGCGGATCGTAGCAACAACGCCTCCGACAATACATCTGAATTTTTATTCTTAATCAATGGTAAATGTAGATGTTTATGAGCCACAGCATCTACTTACCTTCTGGTGGACTGTGTGCTCGTTTGTCACTCTCATGCTATACAAAAAATCAAATTAAACGAAATTGAGTTTATAATATAATCAGGCGTTACTTTGCGGAAATCCATTATATTAAAGATGTTAAAAATTAGCTAAGTTAGTGAGTCCACGCGCTTGAGGTGGAAGTGGCGGTGAGGTGGTGTTGGCAGCAATAATGTTCCGTACATTTCAAATAAAAAACGATCTATTTCATGATTCAAAACTAAGCAACGAACTGTTCATACTTAAATTTGTGTGATCAGTGGATTTGTTCGTTGGAACACGCAAAGAAAATTGGGGTGCCAATTTTCCAGCCAGCAGGTTAGTGCTATAGTCACAAAGGTGTGCTATTTAAATGTGCTATTTAAATATGCTTTTATTAACTTCGTGTGTATCTATCCATTATTCTATCTATCTATTTATGTTAGGGGAATCTTTCGATGTAATTTTCACCAGCGTTTAGACCGTTGATTGACTTGAAAATTTGCAACGATGACAATACAATAATTTTATAACTTTATGCTAGTATCAGGATCCCCAAGATAAAATAATTATCCAGTTCCTCACAGATCATGATCAATGCATGCTATATATCATCATCATCATCATAACAGCCCTTCACAAGTCTACTGCTGAACATTGGCCGACTTCCTGCATGTCTTACCAGGTCGTCACTCCATCTAGTGGGAGGTTGCCCTACTCTTCGCCTACCGGTACGAGGATGCCACTTGAGAACCTTTTTTCCGTAACGGTTGTCGGTTCTTCGAGCTATATGGCTTGTATATATATACAACATGTAACAAAAACCCTGTGGTTCCCGTAAAGTGCGTTATTAAAATCAGTATTTAAGCGTAATGAATTTTTTTCTTAAAAAAAACATTTCAAAAAATAATTTTATTTAAAAAAAATTAAATTGGAAATTGTATATATCTATCTCCGCATTGGCCGCGGAGTAAGAGGATTATCATAGAACCCGCATCATCGATACTCGTGTGAGTTAGAGGAAATAAAACCACATACAATTTCCAAGTAATCTTTTATTAAATTAAAAAAAAATGTTTTATTGTAATACTTCTTAATCCAAAGGATACAATGGCGGAATTAATGCCTTATGGCATTCTCTACCAGTCAACCCTGGGATTCTGGGAGAAATAAATGAATAAAAGTTGGCAGGTGCTAAAAAAACTAAGCTTTTAGTAAAAAAGAAAGAAAGAATTTCTCACTGGCGCCGGCTCATGATATTGGTGTCTGGTAAAGCTTACACAGATAAAACAAACTTCCTGAATTATGTGAGTTGTGAATCTTATATGATGACGTAATAAATAACTAGTAATTATATATAGTAAAGAATAACTATAATAGAAGGCTAATAAATTTATTTAATCTTCAATCAAATCTTCCGAAACCACGAAAGAGCTATAAAATATGAAAAGATCAAATAAATAAATGAAATAAAATAGACAAATTATAATTTCATCTCAGCACAAATCCCCGTGGGAGCCGTGGTAGCTCAGATGGTTAGCACCCGCTGTAAATTTACAGTACGCAAGCAAACCAGGTTCGATCCGCGCCGGCACCAATGAAATTGTTAATTGCAACTTTAAGTGCTGATTTACCAACGTGAAGAAAAACATAGTGAGGAAACCTGCATGTCAGAGAGAATATGAAAAATATTTTGAAGACATGTGAAGTTCGCGGAAGACGCCAACACGCATTGGGGCAGCGCGGCGGACAATTACTTGCCCTAAAACCCTCTCAGAAATGAGAGGAGGCCTGTGCTCAGCAGTGGGACGTATATAGGCTGTAACTTTACTTTACTGAGCACAAATTATAATTCAGTTCACGGACTAAGCAGCAAACATTTTACATGACTTTCTCTTACATGCTTTTCCCTTGTACTCAACACGTACAAAACTTGTTCAGCTTGTTTGCTGAAATACAAATTATTTTCGTTCATGATAAAATTTATTGTATGTTCATTTCAGTATATTTCAATAACGCTGGAGGTAAGCACTCAATTATTAGTTAAGCCTGGTGGAAAGCAAACATCGTATTATATGTTGAAATTCTTGAGAACTTATAACAACACAGAAGAGCGGTGCGGATTCTTCCCGTCTCTAAACCAGGAATGAGAGGAGACTGAGCCTTGCTATGTATGTACGTTGTTCTATTTTTATATATGATTATCTACCATACTATTTTTATATCTCGTCTGCATAAATTACGTAAATAGGGAAACAGGAAAAGACACTGCAGTCAAAATGCTTAATTTTAGTTCATTTCAGAGCATAGAATGGCAGATCTGACATATTTACTTAAGTTTGTAATTATATTATCTAATTCTAATAGGTGCGTGAATATTTGTAGTACCTACATTTGATATTATTGCTGTGTTTATCGTTTCAACATACAAATAGGTACAGAAAAGTAGGAAGGACTAAGGAAAGTCACAATTAGTTGTTTATTATGACAGATCTGGCAACAAATCGACCCTTTTTAAAACACTTTTTTATTTTTATCTTTCGTGACATAAAAAACAGTCTTCAATTTTTTTTAATCCTGCTCTTTATTTTAGATTTTACTCAATTTTATTCGTATTCTCCTCAGCGAACCCGTTCATTTAATATCCATATATTTCATATATCATGGGAGTGAATAACAAAAATAGCCCACCATCTTTGTGAGTCCTTCATATTGGATTTAGAGTGAAGTCATTTTATGTTGTAATCTTCTCAGCAATTTTTTTTATCCAATGATATGGGAGTGCGTAATAATTAATATTCCGTCATACTGGACGATCCACCATATTGGATTTAAAGTGCCGTCATATTATTTTTTGGCATTCTTCTTAGCAAACGCTTTCATTTAATACCAATATCATGGGAGTGAATAAAATATAACTAGTTGGTCGATCTGCCATAGTTATTTTAGAATACAAAACCGTATCTAAATCTGTATAATCATTTTGGAGTTAAATGGGAACATCCGTTTGCACAACAAATGTTTATTGCAGTGCCCCCTGGCGAGTTGACATCAAAACGCCTATCTAAGAACGATCGCCGATGAGTCACAAACACTTTATAGAAAACCGTATCTAAATCGGTCCTTCGGTTTTGGAGATAAATGGGAACATTCGTTTGCATACACAAACAAACTCTTACTCTAAACGCATATATCTTCTCCGTTTCATCACGGGTAAAAATATAATCCTAATGTTGCTGTGTTTCGTATGCTGAGTGTATGTAATAAATAAAATAAATAAATAAATTTGCATTTTGATTCAATTCGAGCATAGGAGTCCTATGGTCCGCAGCATCCGCTTACCATCAGGTGTACTGTGTGCTCGCTTTTGAGGCGCGGCGGGCTAATAGCTCGACAACTCTATCAGAAAGTTCTATCGAGCTAGCAAAGAAAAGCCGAGAGAAACCATTGAACATTTACATGGAAATTTGTGGCTAAATAGCAGCTAATTAGTTGTTTAATACTCGTCTAAGCTCGGAAGCACGAACACTGGTAGTTAGCTATCGGTTGTTAGATTCTCTTATTTTTTTTCACATTGTTTCCTCCAACACGTTAAGCGCTAAAGTTAAACGTACAATGAAGATGTTACTTTTAAAACTAATTATAATTTCCATATATTTACTTTGGGCATTAAGAAATGCTTAAAGTCGCTGTCTCTCTTTTCAATAAATGGCAATAGAAAGAGACAAATATACGGTTAAATAATAATTTAAGTAAACATTATTAATCTATTATAATTAGGGCAGTGTGTGCATGATAATAATTTGAAAGTTACCTTGAATGTTCACACATTGCTAATTTAAAAATTTTAGTTGACTGATTTTTAAATAAAGAACAAGATTAAATAATAAAAGTTGTCCAGATGCCATTTACATAGAAAAAGTGACTTTTTCTCCCGAAGTCTCTTAGTTTCCAAGAGCTTAGTTAACAGAAAACCCTTTTTTAATACTTATGTCTTTCTGCATTAAGGATTTTCTTTTCTATCCATTAATGAATGCCATAGGTTGTAATTTTATAAATAAAATGTATGTATAACTGAACATAATTTACATTTATATATTATAATCCCGGAAAAGTCTACGCTCTCACATAATACCGGCGTGAAATTGTGTTTCATATGGTGAGTGTATAGAACCGGAGAAACTTTTACCGGAGACGAGTCATTCCATCCTAGTTCCCAGGGAATAACAACATTTCTGCATTTTGATACCGATCGAAGATAGATGTAGATGTATATGGGCCACAGCATCCACATAACTTCAGGAGGACTGTGTTCATATGTAACCCTTTATCTTTAAAATAACACAGTATCACTCTAAAAGCTTTCCATCATACTATGTACATATATGTAGCCCGCAGTCTGTCTGATGGTAAGTGGATGCTGTGGCCCATACACATTTACATTTAACCTCGATTAAGTTTCCAGTAAAAGGAATCTCCGGTTCGGTTCCCTACACTCACCGTACGAAACACAAAAACATGGTGTTCTGTGAGAGCGTGGCCTTACCCGGTCGAACCGACCCATTTGTACTACAATCATAATATAGCTACAGCGTGACAATATAAAAATATTTTTTTTTATTATTTGTATTAATTTTATATTTTAAGTTAACCATTCCAAAGTATAATGGCAACAGTTAGCTCAATATTGCATAATAAGTATAATGATTTTATTTACTATAAACCTTGAATTACAGCGAACATGTAAAAGAACATAAAAAACAGTACTTCATAAAACTGAAATAAAAAAGCTAACCCAATCTTAGATTAAATACCGTTAAAGCCAATGAAATGTGGCTACGACGTAGAAAAGTCTAGTACTGAATGTTACACTCCCCAAATATTTCCTCACAGTGGTAATAATTGCTAAAGTTGTCTTGCTTGGCAACTTTAGCAACTTATGTATGGAATAAATAATTTATTTTATGGCCATCTCCTTACTTGTTTCCTTCTGTCGCCTCTTACGAATACCACGGCACGATATGGAATGATGGATATTCTTACTCCTCTACTACAGGTTCTGTTAAATTATATCAAATTATATAAATAGATTGATTTATGTGGTTAATCTATAAAATTAAACTAATGAAAGGACGACACAAAAACAGATTCACAATAGATGAAGCAGAATTCTAGGCACCGTGCCTAAGTTCTTAACAAGATTATCGAGTAAGGTGTATGGAGAGCAAATGCAATATGCTCATCCAATGTTTCCTAAATGTAGAGCATAACACAATTTCGTTCCGTCGAGTGTAACCACTACACCATGTCATCCCGTGGGTGTAGTAAGAGGAGTAACGGTTCTCGCAGCTTGGAGGTACTTTATAAAATACTTTGTAAAATAACTTTATTTAAAAGAAATATCCCGCTGGGTTTCATTCTTCCCAGGACAAAGGTTTTCTCCGAACCGGTAGTAGATGTTCTAGATTGAATAAAAATAATTCTATTCCATTCTAAAGACTTTTCCTGTAACCCTATATTTAATTATAAATTATGTTTTAAAGCTTTTTCATATGACTCTACATTTTATTTAATCTAACACGTGTATATTTTTACCGCGTGCTTTTGTATATTTCTTTGCTTGAAATGTGTATATCAAATAAATAGTTTTCTTTCTTTCTTTTAATGTGGCTACGACGTAGAAAATTATGCGGTGAAAAATGACCGTCCCCGTACAAAGGTTTCAAATCAATCAAATTCATATTTTTCGGATTTATTCATATCATCGTCATCATTCATCTCTAAATAGAAAATTGCGTCTGTGTCTTTGTGTCTAACTAACGTATTCTATATAAAAAACCTTCCACCTAATACGCATTTGTTTGTGCTGAGTTTTTTTATTTTCAAAGAAAAGACGATAACAATTTAAATCTATACAGTACGGCACATGAATCGGCGTCTAAACCTCATTCACACCTCAGAAGCGAAGCTCGACTTTGTTTTCTTTATACGTACACAGTGAAGCCCGATAATAACCCTTCACTGCAAGCTTCAGGCTTGCGGTGAGGGGTTATTATCGGGCTACACTTACCGCTTCAGTACCGAGAGGCAATTAATCAAAACAAACAAGAAAACTGCACATAATTGAAAGCTACACAAAATGATATCCTTTCATCTATAGAGAAACTTATGCCTTAGTGCTCTCCATATATTACCTCATTCGGCGGGTATTTGTCAGTATTTGCCAAAGTTGCCAAAAGTTGCCGCTTAGCAAGCGCGTTGGCATTCGCAGTTTTATATTTTAGTCGTTTTAAGGAACACTCTGCTGCCCATCTTCTGATTTGATTCCCTCTGTCGCCTTTAACTACATCCACGGACGGTATAGAGCAGTGGACATTCTTAAACCGCCACTATGCGGTCAATATAGATACAGACATACAGATTATTGAAATTTAAAAGTTTTGTTTTCATTGCGTGAAATTTAAATTTTGAGACGGCAGTAGATTACAAAACATGTTGACGTGTGAGAAACAAAATTTTAATTTATTACGTCGAAAACTAAACATTTTTCATTTCATTTAATTTCATTTCATTAATTTTATTTAATGATGGCATAGTAACTGCTAGACAATTGTACTACTCAGCAAATCTCGCTGTATAAAATGCGATTTAATATTTGTTAAATGCAACGTCCACGTACAGTCGTGCTTAATAATATCTGGGAATTTTACATATAATTATAACTATATTTGGCGGAAATTCATGTATATCCTATACGTTTAGCTTAGATACGCGTGAAAAAATAAAATTGTGTATCTTACCTCGGTGCTCTTTAAACTAGTTAAGTAAATCCATTTTAGTTTACACGCGAACTTTAGCTAATAATTAAAAAAGAAATAAAAAATAAAATAGCCGGTGCTTGGTTACTCTCCCACCTGATGGTAGTGGTGATGCAGCCAAAGATGCAAGCTATTGTGCGCACTGACTTAGCTTAACAAAAGCCTATTTACTTTTGACTCGAAGATACCTAAATTCTATTAGGATTAGAAGACAAATGCTAGCAAATTATTCCACTCCTTTACTGTATGCAATATGAACGACAAGCAAACAGATTCGAATACGTGGTATCTAGACAACAAAGGGTTAGATGTCGGCCGAGCGTCAAGTTGTCCAATCATGGAACTGAGGGAGAAGAGTCATTTTTCATAGCAAAGGGGACAGACGAGCATGCGGCTCACCTCATGGTAATTGGCGACAGCCGCCCACAAACAACTGCAACACTAGGGGAATTGCAAGTTCATTGCCGGCCTTTTAAAAAGGAGTAACTTCGTTTCGTCCGGAAAAGTCATACAAATCCGTTGCAATCTCTTTTTACATCTTTGATTATAATATTTCCACTATCTAAAAAGGCATGTATGTAAATTCACAATGCTGTATTTGTCCCTACCTTAATGTTTGGTAATGAAAGTTGAATGTGGCAGACGAAGCATATAAGTAAATTTAATACTGTAGAAATACAGGCGTTAAGAAGTATGGTAAAGTAATTAGGGCTGACTCTGGATGATAGTTTAAGAAATTGTGTGATAAGAGAAACTTGTGGCTTGCAAGAAGATATTATGGCTAGTATTAAGAAAGGGATGCTTTGGTTGTGTAAACATGTAGAAAGAATGAATGAGAAAAAAACCATAAAGCAAATATACTGCAGCTAAGTGTCGACAGGAAAAATGGCATTATTTAATATTTACTAACTACTATTTAATGTTTATTAATGAGGGCAAATAGTCTTACGCTCACCAGATGTCGCTAGTTGACATTGAGGTGAAGTTTTTTGTTACACAATGTCATTTAATTGATAATTTGGTTTATCAGTTTCTAGAGTATTATATTAAACTCTCAATCGCCTAGCGGGCTCATATCACACAAAACAATGCCTCTTTGGTTTGTTCTTTAATTGTTGGCACATTTTAACAATTTATTTTGATTTTTCTATTTTTGTGAATATCTGTGGTTTATAATTAATATTATATTATTTGTAAATAATATTATTATTATAAAAATAATATTATTTGTAATTATATTTACTAACGTTTATTAAATTGATTTATTCAATGGATAATTTCCATTCATCGGTTGTCTGGAAGAAATTGCTATCAGCAATAAGACCGCTCTTTGCATACTACTTTTGTATATATAATCTGTAATTTTTGTATGGTGTGTGCAATAAAGAATATTAATTAAACAAATAAATAGATGGCGGTAGTGTATATTTCGTAGTGTTTGTCAAAAAAAACTACTTAATATATAATACAAACACTACGTAATAGTTTATGTGCCAAAAAATCTATTTGTCATCCGGTCGCGTGTCACCCATATTCTATTTTTAAAGAATATTATACATATTTAAATTACATTCTACGTGTGTGACGACTCCCCAACGAATGCGTAAAGATGACGCTTTACCACTGACCTCTATATATACAAGTACGCTGGACTGGCTATACCATACAAAATGACAATGCCAATTTGAAGCGCCGCTAAAGGATATCTTGAAAAATAAAATTGACATAATATGCCATAGTATGTTGTCTTATTCATATTGTCATATTTAATAAGTCTGTATTTTTAAGCTTTTAAACTAAAAAACGAAAGTATTTTATGTTGTTTGATTATGTATAATATTAGTTACATAATACGAATTATTTTCATTAATAATGAGAGGGTGCGTAATCTGTAAAACTGGTTATCAAAAGGGAAGTGGTATAACATTTCACAAGTAAGTGAATTTGCAGTAAATATTAAACAAATTAAAACTATTTGATAATATAAGTACTTAGAAATTTGTTACTAATCATAATATCATATATACCAACATGTTTAGCGGTATATTACTGAGTTTTGATAAACAATAAAATTCAATAGGGTTGTCGAGTTCCTTGTATATAATACTTATCGATGTTCTTTCCTACCCATATCTGTTAACAAACAAAGTCACAAACAACAGATGATTATCAAATGTTTATTAATTAACAGGTTTCCAACTGAACCTAGACTAAAATTATGGCTTAAAATCATAAATATTGTGAATTGGCGTCCGAAACAAAATGTTGTTCCAAACATTTCACAGACGACTGTTTTATTAGACATGAGAACTGCACCACTTTAAAAAAGTGCAGTATACCGACAATATTTTCTTGTAGTACCAGTACCAAGCACTACCAACTACGAAGTACTAAGAATTAGATTATTATTTCGAATGATTTTTCTTCTTTCCTCATTTTCCACCAAACTCAAGGGCCATAGCCAAGTGTCGAAAGGTCACCTGATGATGTCGAGTCACGTTGGATGTGTGTTAGTGGGCTGCGGCTAGAGGAGATTCATCTCACTGTACAGCTGGAAGAGGAGTGTTGGTATGGCGATTGGCCATTGCCACCCACTTGATGCTTCCAAGTGCTCGTTTTTACCTGGTTCCATTCACATATCGGGCTCGGTAATTGATAATTTCAGTTATTTTTTTTAATATTGTAATTTTAATTTCGAAAATGACGTTGTAATTAACTGATAACTATGTAATTTAAAGTTTATATTTTTTATATAATCTTGCTAGCTCATACCCGGCGCATTGCTGCCGCAGAAGAAATAATTGTGGAAATATAGTTAAAAATGTGGAACAGTTATATTGTATAATTAGGAACGATAATATAATCATTGAAATAGAATGATATATAACTTTCTATGACTTTCAAATAAATAGTCAGTATAATACGCACGCCACCTAGTGTCAGTTAATTGTACCATGCGTATAACCTTCTCACAATTGCAACCAATAAGTTGACCAAGTTTTACAGCAATCTGATGAACGGTATGGCATCGTAGAAAAAACGAACAAACATAAATTTTTATATAGTAGAAAATATTTTACTGTCAATAGACAGACCTGTAGTTGATTAGAATAGGCGTTATTATAGCAGCTGATTTGTTTTTTATAATACTAAAACAAAGTGAACGGTTGACAATAAATTATTCTAGAAATTATGTTTTTATTTCTATTTTGTGTACTTAGTTTTATCTTAATAATTTTTAGTTGAATGGCTAAGGGCTATGATGGCATATCCGAGTACAGAACCAGAGTACAAAACTAATTCAACTGTGGAGATGTGTAAGACAGGGTGACGTAATATCCCCGAAATACTTTACCGCTGCATTGGAAAACGTTTTCAACCTACTGGACTGGAAAGGATACGGTATTATATACGGATAAAACAAAAGTCATGTGTAATGTTTATGTCACACCTATGCCTGTGGTTTTTGGGAGCACTTAGCTGAAGTTGTTGATGAGTATTTTTACTGGTCGATTGAGCTGTCGCTCAATCGACGGATTCAACTCGGCTGGGCAGCGTTCGGGAGATTACAACACATCTTCTCGTCAGGAATACCTCAAAACTAGATTGTACAACCACTGCGTGTTGCCAGTGGTGAAATATGGATCTGAGACGAGGTTTTCACTGCTGGCCGTATGAGGAAGCTCGAAGCCGCTTAACGAGCTATGAAGAGGGCTATACTCAGGGGTTCAAACTTAGGAATGAGGATATCTGCAGCAGAACCAGAGTGACTGATATCGCCTATTGGATTAGTTAGCTGAAGTGGCAATTGACCGGCCATATAGCTCGAAGAACCAAATACCGATGGGGAAAAAAGGTTATCGAGTGGCAGCTTCGTACTGGCAAGTGAAGTGTATTACGTTCCCCCACTAGATGGAGTCAAAACCTGGTAAGACATGCAGAAAGTTGATGGATGCAGGTAGCTCAGGACCGTGCTTTGTGGCATTCCTTGGGGGAGGCCTATGTTCAGCAGTGGATTTGTGAAGGGTTTTAATGACGACGAATGATAATCGCATTATATTAATATGATAAATAAATAGAAAGGACGTTACGGGTAGAGTCCATCTATCCATAGAGTCCATTCTATTTATTTAGGTATAGGTAGGGTATAGAATTTTTATCGATATAATTTGGTACACTGTCTTATCCCTAGTATTAGTTCCGTGGACGTGCACTTCTGATGTCAGCGCCAAAATGGCGGAAATCAAATCGCTTCATTATGTCACGGTGTATAGCCAGTCCAGCGTACTTGTATATATAGATGTCAGTGCGCTTTACTCATAAACTTTTTCATTCTTTTCACTATACATTAGTAGTTACTATTGTATTGCATTACTACATAGGGACAAGGAATTAAGATTTAAATCATATAGGTAAATTAATGATACTATTTTAAAAAGTAATCTCACTTAAGTAACTTTATATTCATTCATTTTATTTCAGTCAATAGATCGCTAATATTGTTTTAAATCGCGATATGCATTGGTTATTTTAGAACATACAAGTATTATGAGTACTATTTGATGGATGGCAATTTTTCCGCTATAATGCTGCTCCAGTGTGGAGTAAAATGTCCCTCAGAAACAAGCGTACCCTTTATAAGGTCTGTATACGACCAGTCATGTCCTACGCGGGCCCCATTTTTGCCCACGCCGACCCTAAAATTATTAAGGGGCCGTCCATTAATCATGTGATGTTTTTTTAGTCTTTTTAAACACAACCCCCCCCTCTTGGTGATACGTGGTGAGGTTTAAGACTAACCCCCCCCCCCAACCAAAGTCACGTGCATTTTTAGTACCTATAAAGTATAATCTAGTTTTATTCTGAAATTAAGAACCATGATAAAAATGTCTAGACAGAAAGGTTGCAGGTTGTTTTTGAGTGGCATAAAAATAATATTAAAGAAATTGTGTAATCAAACATATATTGTACTAGTACATGAACATATTTAATCTGCATTGTCCTCGGACCACGGATTAGCAAGACTTTCTTCAATACTAACAACTGGATAAATATAACTGATATATATATAAACTGGATAAAATAAATACACGTGATAATCTTACTACCCCCCCCCCCTTGTGATATTTCGTGATTTTTGTCAAACCCCTCCCCCCACCTTTCAAGTCTCACGTGATTAATGGACGGCCCCTAATGAACTCCAAATAGTTCAAAACCTTTTCTGTCATCGAGCTGCGAACGCACCTTGGTACGTCCGTAATGCCGACCTTCATCGGGACCTAGAGCTCCCAACATTTTCTCAAAAAACTCTCTGAGAACTTCTTCAAAGCCTCAGAGTCGCACTCAAACCATTTAATTCGTTAGGCAGCTACTTATGCAGCCCCACCCCCTCTCGCTATCCAGTCCGCAGGCCGAGAAACTCTCACTCGGACCCGCCTAATAAACTATCAACCTCCAACGACCTGAACTGCCTCCTGGCGGCTCAGGCCAACTCTAATTAAATTAAATTATTATTCACAATTAATTTGCCTTCGTAGGCACTACCTCAGCGGCTCGTAGCCGCCTGCGCCCTCTTTTCCCAAAAGAGGGTCGCTCACGATAAGGCACAATAAAGCTTAATCAGCCAGTTACCTGCCCCTAAAGGCAGTTTTTAGAGGGTATCACTTAGGTTCCCCGGTAGGATGTAAGTCCCTCATAACCACAATAGACCGGCTATCGTGGTATGCGTAATGTATTTTCCGCCTCCCTACGTATAGGGTAGCCCTTTATTTGATTCGGACGCAAAAAAAAATTGATGGATGGCAATTTTTCCGCTGTAACGCTGCTCCAGTGTGGAGTTAGAAACTTTTTTGACGTCGATATTCGAATTACAATTCGACTCGTGATTTAATCACTTATAAGCATTAGCGTTTTCAGTTTTTGGTAGGCATGTAGATTCACTCTTAAAAACACCGATCTCTGAATCGATTTGGATCGAATTTTTATTTGAGAAGAAGAAAAAATTTCAAGAATTTGCGATTTTTTAATTAATTGAACTTTAATATTTTTGTTCAATAAAATATTAGTAATCTTATTAATTTTAACATTACTAGTATTCATTTTAACCACTCCTGGTAAGCTTGAAACGCTTGTGTTAGGACTTAGGAGTGGTTCGTACGTACGCCACTCGATTCCTTTTTTTACAAAGTGATTCCATGTATCACTTTTATTTGACATTTTAGGCTAAAAACAACAACTTTAACTAAAGTGCAAACTGCTACATACATTTCTCGATAAATCTGTTTCAATCTAATAACTCACTATTTATCAAATTGAAATGAATGTTACACGAACACGATAATGGTTATTTCCTTACTATATACTTCAACATATAATATTTATTTACAGCATTTAGGTATTTAAAGAGTACTCTGTCTGTACTTACAGCTCACAGTATCTATGTTTTTGATAATAAATAAAGTAAATTCACAAGTTCACAGTTCAAACAAGTTCACAGCTATAATATTATATTGTAGTATATATATTATGTAGTCTTCAGGTAAAATTAGACTTAGAATTTTAGAAATGAAAATGAAATGACAACTTTTCGATATTGTTGGATGCGTTCATAAATATTTATTTTATTCAAATATATATTGCGTTCAAATTATCAACCAAGTACGACCGATTGTTTTTGTGTCCGCCAACAGCAAAAAATTAAAAAACTGCGGTATCTTACCCCAGCCAGTTTGGGAATTTTATCGCTAGTTCTTGAATCCGATGAATCAGTCCGATTCAAGAGGTTTGGGATCGATTCAGTGAATCGATGCAGTGCTCCGAATCGATCTAAAAATCGATTATTTTACTTCACTGAATCGATTTTTCGATGAATCGATTTTACATCGACATGCCTAGTTTTTAGCTGCAGTGGTTACATAACCAATATATAGATTTCATATCGTTATTGAAAACTGTTTTCGGATATCGACATGACATATCACATTCAGTAGTAAAGCTACTGAATGCGCAAACGACAACCGAAACATAACCGCAAACTGTAGAACCAGTGCAATATTTATTTATTTATACGGTCGAAACTTTTTACGGGAGGGCTTTGAAATTCCGATTTCTGAAGTGGTGGAGGTAAAACACTACGTACGTCTACTAAGTCATTCGGTCGATCATTTCTTAGATAATGATCATTCAAATCGCGAACGCAGGCCATTACATATTATAAAGTATATATTAATATAATAACAATTACAAGACTACAACGGTCTTTCGTTCAAATACTAATCTTATACATATTAATTTTATTTAAGACAGTTACCAAGGTACACGTATTTCTTTTAGAAAGAGTGAGGGCATTTCAGTAATAGCGCTATCTACTATATTCTATAGGTTGTTACAATCAATATGCTTCAGTATTGTCGACCTATTCGTGCTACAACTATAATATAGCTGAAGCTGCTCTAATTCTAATACTGGCAAATTTTTATAAACGGTAGTATAATCTTTTTACAGAAAAAAGATTTCTTGATTTCAATACTAGACTAAAGTGGTTTCTCAATTTCAAGCTGATTAATAAGATAAACTCGTGCCGCAGGAGGCACGTGAATAATGTTTACACACTACGTAAACGAGGGGCTAAAAAATATAACTTCCCCTCATAACATAAACAGTAAGCGTCTTTTCTACTTTGCGCTACTAAAGCACACTCGTGAGCAAGCTAATTAAAAATAGAAGCCTTATCTCTGTTGCGTTACTTTAGCACTTAACACGAAGCTCACTTCTGATTTTTCCTATTGTGTTAATAGAGAGAGTTATAAATTAAACCCAAAATACTATCCACATTTGGGCACAGGTCTCTAATCTCTGAAAGGGTGATGGAGAATTTAGTCCACACGTTGCAGTGCGTGATGGCAGCCTTCATGTAACTTGTGCTTGCCTAATTAATTGAAATATTTTTTCAATTAATTAGGCAAGCACAAGTTATGTGATATTTGCAGTTTTATGTCCCGATTCCCGCGTCTGTTATCCTGAGGGATATCCAGAGACTACTGTCTTCCATTTAACACGATACTGACACGCCTCTCACGATTATTTCTCATCCGTATATTAACTACGCATATATACATGCTCGTTAGCGAATATTGAAGATGAAATACGGCTTAAGGCGTGTTTTGTCAGCTCTGTCACTCATGTTATTTCATAACAAATTTGATGACGCCGCGAATTCGATTCCGCATTGAACAAGTATTAGTATGTTTTAAAAATAATTGTTCAGGGTCCGGATGAGAGTCCTGATGTAATTTGTGGATGAAACTGCCATACATATAATGCATAAAACTGCCCCCACGATACAGAAGAATATCCTAATGTTAATCTAGATCCTAGCAGAATGTCCTAATAATGATAAAAAATTATTACTGTTCACTTAAAGTATCAAATGCGTTCTACGCATTCATGACTGTCCCCCTGTGATGTAACAACCTGCATTTATGTAACTTTTTTTATAAAATATTGGCGATAAACGAACACAAAACACCCCTGATGCTAAGTAGATGCTGTGGCCTATAGACATCCTATCGTCGATTTAGATACAAAATGCACAAAACCCCTGAGGATTAAGACGAAATGCATCGTTTGCAGATGTGCATTGCGCACTGTGCTTACCTAAGTATCCTCATATTAGTATTAAAACTAGTCTATGACATTTGTATTCGGAATATTTTTATAGGATAAGGTTAACAAGGAGCAGACAGGCCACCTGATGGTAAGCGGTAGCCGTGGCTCATAGACATCTACATCTGTACTCGATTACGAATCAAAATGCAGATGCGTTGAAAATTGATTTAAAATTTGATGGAATGGTTACATTATACGTTTAAAAATGCATTTGCAAAATAAGCATGAATTTAATATTTGAACCAGTTTGTACTTTGTACCATTGAATGTTTGAATAAAAAAGTCGTTGATATGATGGACTACTATATATGTAATCTGAACTTGGGTCGTTATAACAAAAATAAGTAATAATAGATATGAAACAATAACGATTTATAAATTATATTTACACATATTTATTCAGAGCTAGGGGCTTAGAGAGCCGTGATAGCTCAGGGGCTTAGCGCTCGCTGTTTCACAGTACGCAAGTAACCCGGGTTCCATCCCCGCCGGTACCAATGAAATCGCAAATTGCAATTTTAAGTACAGAGTTACCACGTATTCAGCGCTAAAGTAAAACATCCTAAGAAAACCTGCATGTCTGAGAAATAAATAAATATTTCGAAGACAAATCACTTCCTTGCCCTAAAACCCTGAGAAGGCTTATGCCAGCGGTGGGACGTATAAAGGCTGCTAACTACTAAACTTCTTTTTATTTTACTTTACACATATTTAACATTATTGTGAATTTCATACAACAAAAGACCTAAAAAAAGAACCATTAAAATTATGTAGTGAACAGATTGTCTAAGTTACTTTGCTTATCACTCTTATGAGAGCAATCACGCGGTCGCTGTAATGTTTGTTGACTGTGTTACTTAGCCCAGCGTCTGAAAAGGTTTCAACAAATTTATCCTAAGTAACTGCTTTGTTTCACATAGGTACATTTATTTACGTAGAATAAATATGCTACTTCATGTATTAAAATTATTGTATACTAAAAATAGTTTCAAACAGATTGTTATGTCGCAGTTGCAATCATTAGGTCAGCAGCAAATAAAGGGTATGAGAAAGAATACCATCATGCGGTACGCCATAAATGAGGTTAATCTAATGTGAAGGATTTTGTCTGTGTTCTATAGGTAGCTGTACACATCATCGTTGGAGCCACACGCAAGTGTGAGTAACGATCCAAGAGCAAGTCTTATCCGACACTATTCCGATGATATCCCGGACGTCAGTCTGAGCGAGATTAGAATGGCTCTCCAGCACCTTAAAAACGGCAAGTCCCCGTGCGAGGATGGAATTACAGCGAAGCTTCTGAAAGCGAGTGGAAAACCGGTACTTGAAGTCCTTTAGAAGCTCTTTAATTCCATTCTTTATGGAGGCACACTCCCGAGGCGTGGAGCAGATGTGCGGTGGTCTTGTTCTTCAAGAAAGGTGACAACGCTCTCTTGAAGAACTACAGACCGATACCCCTTCTGAGCCGCGTCTACGTGCTGTTTTCGAGTCATTACAAATCGTCTCGCACGCAGAGTCGACGACTTCCAGCCTCCCGAACAAGCCGGTTTCTAAAATGGCTTTAGTACTATAGACTACATACATACCCTTCGGCAAATTGTACAGAAGACCGAAGAGTAAAATCTGCCACTTTGCCTGGCGTATGTGAACTATGAGAAAGCCTTTGATACCGTCAAAATTTGGGCGGTGCTACAGTCTCTTCAGCGGTGTCAAGTTGACTGTCGGTACATCAAAGTGCTGAAGTGTTTGTACAGTAGGGCTACGATGGCTATCCGAGTACAGAATCAAAGTACGAAACCTATACAACTGCAGAGAGGTTCTTTTTTTGGGTGGGTGTAAGACAGGGTGATGTTATATCCCCGAAATTCTTCACCATTGCATTGGAAGATTTTTTCAAGCTACTGGACTGGAAAGGATACGGAATGAACATCAATGGCGAGTACATCACTTACCTTCAATTTGCCGACGAAATTGTCCTTATGGCAGAATCGCTGGAGGACTTGAGCACTATGACCTCAATAGTGCCTCCCAACGGATAGGTCTTAAGAACATGGACAAAACAAAGATCATGTTTAATGTCCATGTCACACCTATGCCGGTAGTTGTTGGGAGCACTAAGCCTGATGATGAACCTCGGACAAATAGTCCGACTAGGTAAGTCCAACTTCGACCGAGAGGTCAATCGACGGATTCAACTCGGCTGGGCAGCGTTCGGGAAATTACGACGCATCTTCTCGTCAGTTATACCTCAAAACATGAAAACTAAGTTGTAAAACCAGTGCGTGTTGCCAGTGATGACCTACGGAACCGAGACATGGTCTTTCACTGCTGGCCGTATGAGGACGCTCAAAGTCACTCAGCGACCTATGAAGAGGGCTATGCTCGGAGTTTTTCTGCGTGATAAACTTAGAAATGAGGATATCCGCAGTAGAACCAGAGTGACCGACATAGCCCAACGGATTAGTAAGCTGATGTGGCAATGGGCCGGCCATATAGCTCGAAGAACCGACAACCGTTGGGGAAAAAAGGTTCTCGAGTGGTAGCCTCGTACCGGTAGGCGAAGTGTAGGGCGAACCCCCACTAGATGGAGTGACGACCTGGTACGACATGCAGGAAGTCGATGGATGCAGATGGCTCAGGACCGTGCTTTGTGGCATACCTTGGGGGAGGCCTATGTTCAGCAGTGGCCTTGTGAAGGGCTGTAATGATGATGATGATGATGATGAAAAGCAGAAAGTACTACATAGTATATGGCAGGGCGTATTGGAGTAAGTGACCTCAAACCACTCCTTTAGTGTAAGATAGTAGTTCCAGAGAACGAATTTGAACGATGTTCTGATTATGGCTTTGCGTTGGTCATTTGTTAATTCGCTTTATAATCGTATGATACGATGAATGAAGGAGTCGTACAGGAAGTCAAGTGTTACGTAAGGAGACATGAAGAGTAGAATTATCCGCCGAACGTAGGCCATGGTTATGGGCTTCATCCTAATACTGAAATTCTCCAACTCAGTCACTCTTTTTAGTAACCTTTCTGTTATTATAAACGACCAAAAGAAAGTTTTTCTTAAATCCGTAAGGAAATTCGTTGCGGGTAGTTTTAGATACGTACGAATAAACCGCCCAACAAGATCACGGAAAGAAAACAACTACTTAGAGTGTGAGAGAGAGGGCAACGTGCATATTATGGGCAAATTTAGTATTTAGTAACATTTACTGGCATGTATAAAATCAGTTTTTTTTATTTTTATATTTTAAAAGTCTCTACACCAGATTTTTCTGCTGTATCATGGAGAAAGTTAATTCAAAAGGACAAACATTCAGACCCGAAACAATTATTTGTCGGCTTTACTTGACTTGTCACTTACGGAACTTGAACCCTCGACTCTCAGCGCCGCAGCTCATTGCTGAGCCACTACTCCAGGGATCCGCTAAAGTACAGCGATAGTTAATACTTATATTTTAGTAATCAACGATTATAAATTATATGTAATATCGTCAATATTAAAAGCTAAAGTCAATTTCATGTTATGGACCCTTTATATAGAACTGAGCGCAAATTTTAACAATTGTTTGAAATTCCAACGGATCAATGAAAAAAGCCGAAAATATGTCGCAGAACAGGGGATTAAATTAAATTTCACTCCGAAGGCGTTCTGAAAAGTCACTCTCGCTCTAATGACTTGCCAACAAGTTGCTTCTTTTTAAAATTAAGATTAAGATCAAAAATTGTGATAAACTTTCACAAAGTATACAACAATTTTTTTTTTGTAATTTATATTAATTCATTACGTAAAATATTCGATTTTTATAATTTATGATTAGAGTAGTTTTAACTATTTATATTAAACTGAAATACATGTAAAAGAAGTTTCAGTTTTTGCCGGATGTCACTGACACAGTAGTTAAAAAGGACTTACAATGTTCAAACGTACAACAATAACCAATTATTCGTAAGTCATCTTGATGGGAAATCTGCTAGTAAGTTCTTTTTCCTCCTATCGCAATATAGGAAGGATTTGCCGTAATCCTCACACTTGGCGTTCTTAGAACCAGATGCTTTGCTTTTGGAGAGTTGATTTATTGTTTTTAGTTATTGATTCTTGTTATATTTTTGAAGTGAAAACTTCTTTAAACGCGTTGAGTGATTTCTGGTAGGGGAAAAACTTATGGGTTCGCGTCACCGATGACATCAACATGCTCGTGACGCATACGCATAATATATCATTGAGTGTTCACTTCTATCGGCTATCCTAATTTTTACTGTTGTAATTAAATAAGGAAGAAGAAAACAGTAGTATATTTATTTCTATAACCAGTGTTTTACATAACTTATGTTGGAGTAATGTTGTTTATACTGCTTTGCTTTAGATAATGGATCTTGTAGCCCTCTATAATTGGAGGATAATGCTAGTTTTAGTATTTTATTTTAGTTTTTATTGACATAAAACTATTCACGAGTACTTTTTTAGAGACCAACATTATATTTGACACACGAGCACACAGAACATACACCGGATGGTTAGTGGTTTCTATGGCGCAAACACATCTACATCTATCCTCGAATCAAAATGCAGATGAGTTGTCACCCGTGAGGACTAAGACGGATATCCTCTTTTCCAGTAAAAAAAGCTCTCCGGTTCTCTACACTCACCATACAAAACACGTTAGGCTGCCATTTTACGTTGATATTCTATAAGAGCGTGGTCCTTTACCGATCCAGCTGAACCATTAGTGCTATAACTGTACTACCAATACAGCAGCAGCATGGCTCTATCACTCAAAAAATAACACGACTGTGTTTTATTGGAGAATAAGTACCTCCACTTCGCACTATTCGCTGCTCTACATCTTCGATCTTTATTACCACTATCTATCTATCTTCTATCCTTTTCTACAGTCGCCTCGTTACGACACCCACGGGACGAAAGGCGGATGGATTCTTTTTCGTTACCTCCACAGAACAAAAGGAGGATATATCTTTGATCATATTGATCTAAGTGAAGTGAAAGGTAAATGACTCGTTTGCCTTTTGTTCTGTAGTAGACAAAATAATTCATTGCCCTCATATGCAATCTATTTTATATCTATTTAACCGATTCGGTGTGGAAGACCTATGTGGTTATACAATACAATCAATATGAAACTTACGTATAATTTTGTAATATCTTTGTGCTGTAGCTTTTGTAAAAGTTTAATAAAATTACAGCCTATTTACGTACCAACGCTGAACACATGACCCTCATATTAGAGAGGGTTATGAATAACCGTTGTTTTACATTGGTACTCGTTATTATAAGTCTTGAATCACCTTTTGTACGAGTATAAGGTATAGGAGGAATATTGTACAAATTTTTTTTACAAATAACTATTGTACGAGGCTCTAGTGACTAACATATATACAATAATACGAACATGACCAATGCGCATCTCCTTAAGGTGCCTGCTATGGCGATAGACTGGGGATGAATAAATTAGAACATTCTAGAATATGCCACCCATCTCTCTGTGGATAACTCTGTTAAAAGCGTGCCCAGTGACCACGAAACGCGATTTCCTTGGAAATATCATATCTATTTTCGGTATCTCACCCTCATCGGTATTTTACTTAGACCTCACTTATGTTTGCGCGATTGAATACCTTCAGTTGTATTTCTAAATACTGTCGCCAGGTTTGAAAATTCCTAATGGAATATTGCAACAGAATATTTAAGAGTAAGCGTTAAATAAAACGTCATCATCATCATCATCATCATTACAGCCCTTCACAAGTCCACTGCTGAACATAGGCCTCCCCCAAGTAATGCCACAAAGCACGGTCCTGAGCCACCTGCATCCATCGACTTCCTGCATATCTTACCAGGTCGTCACTCCATCTAGTGGGGAGTCGCCCTACACTACGCCTACCGGTACGAGGCTGCCACACGAGAACCTTTCTTCCCCATCGGTTATCGGTTCTTCGAGCTATATGGCCGGCCCATTGCCACTTCAGCTTACTAATCCGTTGGGCTATGTCGGTCACTCTGGTTTTACTGCAGATATCCTCGTTCCTGAGTCTATCACGCAGAGAAACTCCGAGCATAGCCCTCTCCATAGCTCGCTGAGCGACCTTGAGCGTCCTCATACGGCCAGCAGTGAAGGACCTCGTCTCTGATCCGTAAGTCATCACTGGCAACACGCACTGGTTGTACACTTTAGTTTTCAGAGATTGAGGTATACCTGACGAGAAGATGTGTCGTAATTTCCCGAACGCTGCCCAGCCGAGTTGAATCCGTCGATTGACCTCTCGGTCGAAGTTGGACTTACATAGTCGAACTATTTGTCCCAGGTAAACGTACTCGTCAACAACTTCGAGCATAGTGCTCCCAACAACTATCGCCATAGGTGTGACATGGACATTAAACATGATCTTTGTTTTGTCCATGTTCATCTTAAGACCTATCCGTTGGGAGGCACCATTGAGGTCATTGAGCATAGTGCTTAAGTCCTCCAGCGATTCTGCCATAAGGACTATATCGTCGGCAAATCGAAGGTGAGTGATATACTCGCCATTGATGTTAATACCGTATCCTTAAATAAAACGTGGCTGCTTACAACCAATAATTCAATAACGCTTGACATACCTTCATCTTGAATGAATGCAAAATTACTCTAAGCGCCTGTGTATTGAAAAGCGTTAGGAATTTAATCCAACTTTTTTAGAGGGTGTGACGGTTATATATTATATATTATGAAGTCGATTTTTTCACACGTTTCTGCTTCAATGTATTTGAGTTTAATCATATATGGGATTTTATGACAAATTCGATTTTAATAGGTAACACAATAAATATACTATGCATGCGGATAATGCAGAATAAAAATAACTAATAACTTAAATTTTTAAGAGTAAATTTACGTAACACTGTAACGAGCAAGTGATTATATACTCTTTAGTAAAGAGTTGCCGCCATTTTGAGATTAATATTATAATATTTTTGTAATCATCACCACCATCATCACCATCATCATTACAGCCTGCCAAAGTTTACTACTAAACATGATCCTTTGTCCCATAGATTGCTTCATAGCAGAGGATACTTGCTACAGTTGCCTCGCTTCGCTGACCGACGGGCAACAAAAATATTTTTGTTATTTTGAGTTGCTATCAGAAAAATGTTGCTGCCGAGTTTCAGTTTCCGTTTTTAGTATCATGATATGGAGCAGAAAGCAGCGGATTCTCCGCCCCTAAACAGCGAATATTTACTGAAAATACTAAAATAAATATTTAATAAATGAATTATAATTTTATATTTTTCATTTGATTTGTGTGCGTAATGCATAGCGATATGTCTGTCCCATTTTTATCACGTACATTTTTCTTTTGCAATTATTTATTTTTTATCACAGCATTCGCTGTCGTGTTCACGCATTACGTAAAAACCTTATAAACATTTTGACAATTTTTCCTTTACACTGAATTAATTTAGGTTTGTAATATTCATTTTATAAAGAATTTATTGCAATTCTCAAAGTTCTTTCCACATCGCTTACGTCATAAATTCGGAGATGGTTATGTGAATTAAACAGTTGTTTAGTATTGACTGCTTAATTATGTCTTTATTATCGGTAAAACATAGTGATTATATACTCTTTGACTTTAGCAGTTATTAGAAGACTCTATAGCTATGTAGCAAAAAGATAAGGCTCAGGGCATTAAAATAAAACATAAAATATATTTGGTGATATGATTTTTCTATTACTGGTTGGATTTTTCTCCTTGTAAGTCCAGTGGGAAATACAATGAATATATTATAATGAAATACTGGGCACTTTGTCTCTAGTAAACAAGTATAATGTTTTAAATATGTATAATGTTTTAAGTAAAAAGTATAATGTTTTAAAATCGAACGAAGTGATCATTTTCAATTATTGCGATTTAATTCTAATTTGTAACTAGATCTATTTACAAATCCAGTAAATCATTTGTTAAAATACTTATACATGCCAAGCGTGGCGACTAAGGTAAAGATCCCCCTATGAGGCAATCTGTGGGAGAGGCCTGTGCTCAGCAGTAGACTTGTGATAGACTATTGCGGTAAGTTTACGATTTTTTATAACATTGGGTGACAAACAAGCACACAGTCCACCTGATGGTAAGTGGATGCTGTGGCTCATAGAATCTATATTTATCCTCAATTAAAAATCAAAATGCAAATGCGGTTATTAAGAACTAGCTGATACCCGCTCGCTTTGCTGGACACAATATAATATTTCATTGCGGAACCTAGACAGCTGATAGAAAAAAAAGTTTAGTGAGCGTGTACATTGCAAAATGTGTAAATGTACTAATAATTTCAAGTAATTCGGGTGTGTAATTTTTAGAGATCTCGTGATGAGTCAGTTGGTCAGTAGCAGTTCCTTTATATATATAAACTTTCATTGCGTGACCAATCTTTTAACACGTATAGTAGGAATTTATCAAAGGAATCTCAATTATTAGTGAGATTATTTTGAAATTACTGCTTTCAGCACTTCCAAAATGAACAAAAAATGCTCTGCAATAGTAAATGAATTGTCGGAATGCCCATTGTCTATTATTCGTACGTATTGTTCGCCACAATTCAAGCACATAATTTTTTCGTATTGAATACAAAAGAGATGTTTTTAATTTACGCGTGTCGCCCGTCAATAAACTAACTAATAATAGATGGTGGGATTCCTTTTTACATGGAAATACTTGTGAGTAGGTACCACCCGCTCACCTATTTGTGCCACCAAACAGCAGTGCTCACACTACTATATAGCGGCCTGAAGTGTATAGAAATAGAAGGCCAGTATAATAACATGATGAAATTTGGAGGATGAAGCTGCTCGCGTCCGTAATAATCACTTGAATCCTTAATCTACACACGTATCCCCTGGGTAGTACTAAACGAGCATCACTACATACTGGTAGTAGGTTGGTGCTATAGGCCTGGCTGATGGTTAGTTACCACCCACCTGGCAAAGACATATTGCCATATGATGCAAGTCCTGCTCCGCTATGATGTTAGGTGAACCCATTTCATTAAAAGAATGAGTCTGGACAGTTGTGTTGCGCATAAGAACCGCTAGCGACACGGCCGTTTCTTGGAGTCAGGTGCCTGGTTATGGAAGTAAGCGGGATGCGAAGCACAATTGCACCGCTAGCTGACTGTAGATATTTGAAGGCTCAATTAATGAGTCAGAAAATCACGAAAGGCTGCCCCGACATCTCACGAAAAATCTTGGGATGGCTCTACCATGCCGGTTGGCGAATGGAGAAGAGGGCCTGGTGGCGATTTCTAAGGGGATTCGGGCGTCCCCGAGATCTCCATGATAGATACCACCCTTAGGTCCCTAGGTTATATGCGTTACGCCTAATCCAACTGACATGCTCTCAACCTATTCACTCCACCAATAATGAAAAAAATAAAAAAGAAGAGTAAGTTTGTACAGTGGTTGCCCTCTTTCTCTCTGTGTCAAAGTTCACCTCACAAACATCCGAGGCTTGCACTGTAATCTCGTATAATATTGATCCAACCGCCTTCGCGATATGAAAACGTCGCATCCTTTAACGAAAACTTTATAACCTTATATTGTAGTAAGTCCCCAAATCCTTTCCTCTTTTGACGCTGCTTAATGTCATCTGATGCAGAAAGCAGTTATGTTGGAATGCAATGAGATGTTCTGACATTGGCATAATCACCTTCTAAAACCGTAAAATACATAAAGTATTCTTCCACCATTACCTAATGTAAAAGTTTTACAAATAGGTTTAGGTCTCGTCAAATGTCGGGTTTATATATTGAAGAAGCAGAGCAGTTCTAAAGCAACTTGTTTGTTCTCGGAAACTTGTTTCTAAACTTAATGTCTCGCATTCTTTATCATTTTTGGCCGACAACGAAAAAAGAGGAGATTTAAATTTCGACTACATGTATTTTTTTATAATGCATATCACATGATATCTTAGTCAATCATGAACCGAGTTTTGATTATTTTTTATTAATTACGATATGATATACTTCAAGAGTGGTCCCATACAAATTTGGAAAAAATATCAAATCAAATCAAATCAAATATTTTATTTATAAAACATAGGTAAAAAAGTTACAACCTTGGTGGAAAAGGTATGATAAGTAACACTATGTTTCGCCTACAAAGGCATACAAATTTTTGTTTATCACTATCACCTGGCAATATGAAAATTAATTTTTGATAAAATAAAAATTTCAATTATAATTAGTATGTTTAGAAATAACTTTATTTATTATCTTAATTATCAATTACATAAATATAAACATATAATAAATAAATCGTCCATTAATTATTGTAGGTACTAAAAACCATTCATTTTATCTTCAAAGTATTTGTTGATAGAGTAGCATGCTTTATGTATTAAAAAACTCGAAAGCAATTTCTTAAATTTGTCTATATTATCAGTTTCTTTGATGTTTTTGGGAGTTTATTAAAATTTTTGGAGCCATACCCAGGAAACTTTTTGAATACAGGTCTGTTTTTATATTTTTAAATATCCCAACCAATAGTGGCAAAATAGTTAAAAAAAAAGTTTTAATTTTTTATAATTTTTTTTTCATTTTTAGGAAGAAGTTTTTAATATAACTATTTAGACGACAACGAGATTACGGTGTATCCGGACAAGGAATATAACCTTGGTGCACTCAAAGGAGTAAAAATATCTTTGAACAAAAAGTAAAAGCCGACTTCAAAGAACTGAAAACAAATAAAATAGTTTCATATTCTAAAGCGGAAGCCTTAATTCTTCTCTATGTTGCCAGTTAACTAGCTTAATTAGCCTTTTAGTTAATAGACTAGCCTTTTTAATAAACGGCGCCGTTCAACTAGCGACCTCAATGATATTCAACCGATGCGTCTCTAATACAATATTGCACCTCTCTTGTAATATCAGCGACAGTAGGTTATGGTGCGGATAGGGTGGCCCTTGCGTTTTCGGCGTTCATTTATATAATATAGCACATAGCGCATAATTAGACATTGAGTTGTATGATCAACTTATTAATTTCATTCAACGAGACGGTTAAGTTGAACGGCCGCGTTTAGTCAAACAGATAGGCGGTTAACTAAAAGACTAATTAAGCTAATTGGCTGCGACATACACACTACATCTTGGCACCAACTTCAGAATGTGAAATTATTTTATTATTAATAGTGCATTGAATACTTTTTTAATGTTTCTTTTAGCATAAGTTATAGTACGAGAAACAGTTTTGCATGCTTTAACGGACCTAAGAAATATAATGATCGGATGGTAAAGAAAAACAAAGCGTTGTCCTTTAATATTGTAACCAGTCATAAATGTATAGTTAATAGTAAATATTCCTTTTAAAGCTCAGGGTTACATTGAATAACTGTGTACTTTAATTCGATACAACTTTGTGCTCACAAACTTTTGTTTGAATAAACTTCATCCAAACTTACACCGAGTCGGTCTCAGGTGCAGCCTCATCAAGTACGACGTGGTTGATTTCCCGCGAAGCGTGGAAATGAGCAGGAAATCTAATCACTGCCACAGACCAATGAACCGTGAGAGAAGTTTAATATTGATTGAAAACATAAGCCGCTTATGTTACTTGCTAGTGAGATGTCTTTTTATTAAAAGGAAAAATGAACTAACAAGTTTATGAATGGTTGTAAAATATACACTGAAATAATATAATAGTTAGTAATTACATAATAATAATAAAATAGTATTTCAAATTATTATTCAAGAAAGTTTACAAAAAAATACGTGTGGCACTCGGTGACTGCCGCGGTAAAGCATTTTTTATCAACTTATGCAATTATAATTATTTATTTATTTTATTTATGCAGTTAAGTCTTTTATATTAAATCAAGTTACACTTTTTGAGCATGGTGACCGATAAGAAAACAATTTTTTTCTCTTATTGAATAAATGAGAAGTTAATATTGTTTAAAATATTTTTAATATCTTACAATACATGTAGGTTATTCAGGAATTTTTATCATTGAGTTAGCAGCTAGTGTACACGCATACGTCTAGTCGCACGCACACAAACACCGTGCCGAAGTCTGCCGAACTGAAACGACGTTAGACGATGCACGGCTTTCAACGCCACACCTCCGTGCCCGTCGGAGTGGGGAGCGTGAGGTTTTTTTTCGTTAGGGAATTTCTGGATTCGGTCCCCGCGCTCAAGGCCCGCGATAGAAGCTATGCAATAGCTTAAAAATATATCGCCTGGAGTTACTGTGACCGACGCTAGGTGGTTAAGGGTTAAGGATAGATTACATAAATAATAATTTTTCCATTTTATGATAGTTTTTTTTAAGTTTGAACTGTTTTTGTGTATATAAGGTAATGTAACATAAAATATTATATAGATGCGTAGATATTAGGGAAGAACTGTAAATTGTTTAAAGAAATTAGTTCACGTTTAATGTTTGACATTATGTAGAACTACTTAAACTTATTAAGTATAACAATGTCTGGTCCGCTTACAAGCATAATATGGTAATATTTTGAGAATTTAATTGTAATAAATTAAAACTGTATTCTTTGGAGTAAACAAGTAAAATAATAATTTGTTATAGCGCCATCTACTGCATTTTATACGTAAAATGATTTTATCGAAAAAACATTGATTAACTCTCTCAAGGTAGTACGCATAAAATATGCTAGACGGCATAAACAGGAAACGATTTAATTTAATGTTCTATTTCATTTTCTCGCAGGCTAAATTTTATTGATATATACTTATATATCACTTCTTTTATTATGAGATTTTGAGGATACTTAGATTACATAAACAATTATTTTTTCGTTTTATGATAGGTTTTTAAATTTGAACTGTTTTTGTGTATAAAAAGTAATGTAACAAAAAATATTATATAGATGCGTAGATATTAGGTAGATACTGTACATTTTTTAAAGAAATTAATTCAAGTTTAGTGTTTGACCTTGTGTAGAACTAATTAAACCTATTAAGTATAACAATGTCTCGTCCGATTACAAGCATAATATGGGACTATTTTGCGAAGTTAAGTGTATATATAGTTTTATATGTGGTAGAGCCATGCTCCAGTTATATTAGTAGTATAGTCGTAGCGCTAATGGGCAGGCTCGACCGAGGAAGGACCACGCTCTCATAAAATACCAGCGTGAAATAGTACAGAATGGACATTGTGTAGAACTAATTAAACCTATTAAGTATAACAATGTCTCGTACGCTTACAAGCATAATAGAAGACTATTTTGAGAAGTTAAGTGTAATAAATTAAAACTGTATTCTTTGGAGTAAACAGTAAAATAATAATTCACTATATCGCCATCTACTGCATTTTATACGTAAAATGATTTTTATCGAACAAACATTGATTAACTTTCAAGGTGGTATGCGAAAATACGCTAGATGGCATAAACATGACATGAATTCATTCTCTCGGTGGCTAAATTCAATTGATATATAACAATAGATAACTTGTTGTACATTTTTTAAAGAAATTAGTTCACGTTTAATGTTTGACATTATGTAGAACTACTTAAACTTATTAAGTACAACAAAGTCTGGTCCGCTTACAAGCATAATATGGTAATATTTTGAGAAGTTAAGTGTAATAAATTAAAACTGTATTCTTTGGAGTAAACAAGTATAATAATAATTTGTTATAGCGCCATCTATTGCACTTTATACGTAACACGATTTTATCGAACAAACATTGATTAACTTTCAAGGTGGTACGCACAAAATACGCTAGATGGCGCAAACACGACACGATTTCATTTTCTCGCAGGCTAAATCCTATTGATATATACTTGTATGTAACTTGTTATGTTATCGGATTTTAAGGATGGCATAATACACATTTATGGATATAGGCATTTATATCCTATTGATATAGACTTATATGTCACTTCTTATATTATGAGATTTTATGGATACTTAGTTTACATAAATATAATTTTATTAGTTTTATGATAGTTTTTTTAAGTTTGAACTCTTTTTGTGTATAAAAAGTAATGTAACATAAAATATTACTTAGATGCTTAGATATTAGGTAGGTACTGTACATTTTTTAAAGAAATTAGTTCAAATTTAGTGTTGGACATTGTGTAGAACTAATTATACCTATTAAGTATAACAATGTCTTGTCCGCTTACAAGAATAATATGGGAGTATTTTGAGAATTTTAGTGTAATAAATTAAAACTGTATTCTTTGGAGTACACAAGTAAAATAATAATTTGTTATATCGCCATCTACTGCATTTTATACGTAAAATGATTTTATTGAACAAACATTGATTAACTTTCAAGGTGGTATGCTAAAAGTACGCTAGATGGCGTAAACACGACATGAATTCATTTTCTCGCTGGCTAAATCCAATTGATATATAATTATATATAGCTTGTTGTACATTTTTTAAAGAAATTAGTTCACGTTTAATCTTTGACATTATGTAGAACTAATTAAACTTATTAAGTATAACAATGTCCCGTCCACTTACAAGCAAAATATGAGACTATTTTGAGTAGTTAAGTGTATATAGTTTATACATGGTAGATCCATGCTGCAGTTATATTAGTAGTATATAGCACTAATGGGCAGGCTCGACCGAGGAAGGAACACGCTCTCACAGAATACCAGTGTGAAATAGTGTCTTAATGCTGCTGTGTTTCATATGGTGAGTGTAGAGAACCGAAGACCCTTTTTACTGGAAATGAGGCATTCCATCTTAGTCCTCACGGGTTACTACGCATCTGCATTTTGATTTGTAATCGTGGATAGATGTAGATGTCTATGGGCCACAGCACCCACTTACCATCAGGTGAACTGTGTGCTCGTTTGTCACCCTATCCTATATAAAAAAGCGTCCATTTCTTATAATTTAATCGTGCAAGTTTTCGAATCATCATCATCATTACAGCTCTTCACAAGTCCACTACTGAACATCCTCCTCCACAGACTGCCGCAAAGCATGGTCCTGAGCCACTTTGCTCGTCATGAGTTTTTCATTTATGTTCTAAGTTATAATTAGTACCTATTATTAAGTCAGTGTTAATTATATTTATTGCTATTGTTTTTGTCTTTCTCAAAAAATAATTAAATTACCAAATAAATTATAAGGTGTTTTTATATACATCAAATGTCTGATAGAAATGCAAGTACATATTTTGCTAAACTTTAAAATCAAAACCCAATTTTAAAACATAGACTAATCGATTATAACTCCTTTAACTTTAAAATAAGTTAAGTTCTTATTAATGGTATTTATTCCAGTTTATGATGCATGTAAAAAATAAATAAAGCTAATCGTATATTGTATATCTATTTACAACCCCATTAATATACACTATTATTTTATAATTCTTTTATAAATACTTTAACAAGGATTTTCTCCCGTATCGCGCAGGCAGCTTACAAGGACACACATTCAGACCCGAAACAATTATTTGTAGGACATACAAATACTTGTTCCATGCGGGATCAAACCCGAGGCGCCCGGCGCAGCCACTCATTGCTGAGCCACTGCGCCACGGTGCTTATAAATTCGTCCGCACATTGGCCCGAACCGAGGCTCCTTTCTGCCAAGGAGGGTCGCGTTCGTATACGGCTTAGAGATCTCCAGTCAGATCGTTAAGCCATTTCCTAAAAAGGTGGTGTTTAGTGGGTAAAAGTCGCCACATAACCACGCAGCCGGCTGCGTGGTATGCTATGAGCATTCACCACCTCCCTCCCCCCGCTTTCCGGAGGGTTGCCCATATTTGCTTCGGGCGCAAAAAAAAAAAAAAAAAAAAAGCCCGAACCGAAGTAAACTGAACGAGCTTCCAACGTGTGGACGCCATCACCAACTCTCGGCCAATATATTCGCCACTCCATTCGCCACTGTGTTGGCCAACGTGTAGAGGCGACATAAGGTAAACATGCACTGTTACGTTACATAACAATGTTTGCCGGATAAAGTTACTACCTTGTTTTGTACCACGTGTTCCGGTTTTCCTTGAAATGTTTACAGTTAACAATATCGTTCACATGTCTTGTGTAACCTTTAGATATGAATCATCGTATTAAAATTCATCTCCCCGCCCCCATTTTTTCCTGTAAGAGTTGGCAAAGTTGGGGTAAGATAAATACTAGTATGTGATTTATAACGCGTATTTATTCCAGATATGCCATAAAATAATCAGCTAAGCCCACTTATATCTGAGAGCAGTTTTAAAAGATGGTAGAGATGGTGTTAATGAAATGTAAGGGAAATGAAAATATTGTTATGTTAGGAGATTTTAATGGAAAAGGGTTGGGGTGAAAGAGGCTTGACTATGAAAAGATATTGGGAAAGTTTGGTGATGAAAGTATAAATGAGAATGGAGAAAGCCTCCTCATCGTATGTGTGGTACGCGTATTTATTCCAGATATGCAATAACATAATCAAAAGTTAATTGAAATATAGTTTATGATTCAAATAAAGATTTACTACGTACTTACTTGTCAGCGAATGAAAATAAAAGCACTTAAGGAAACTTTCGTAATATTTCGGAGAAATTGAAAACCGCTAAAAGTTTTTGAAGCAGTGCGGCGGACTCTACCTTATCCTTTCTTCTTCTTCTACTTCTAGAAGACCTATAACCAATAGTAAGACATTATAGACTGTTATCTTTATATATAAAATTCTTCTGTGCCATGTGTATGTGACTAAAGTCCTTCTAAACGGCTTTTGATGTAATTGTGTGTGATTATATAAGTTGATTCAAGAATGGTCTAGATTCACAATCACCCGTACGAAGCCTGGTTAGATCGCTACTTTTAGTACCCATTTATTAAAACTTTTTAAATAAAAAACTAATAGATCACGTTTTTAAAGTGTAAAAAAACATCTCCCAGCTCCACAGAGATCTATAACCCTATCCAGATTCCTAGCCACACATATCCAGATTCCTAGTCATACATAGTTGTCCGATACATATTGTCTTGAAAATTTGTGATCGTACTTTTGTATATCTTTGAAAATATTTGTAAGCGTTTTTCGTTTAAAAATAAACGAAAACTGTGGTGCGCTTGCAATACATAATTGTTGCATGAATAATTCACCCACATCACTAACAATGTTATTGCACGCAAATGATAGTTGCCACACTAGGCAGGAGGAGATGTACACCGCAGTTTTTTAATTGTTATCGGGAAGATTCTTCTGGCCGTCTCGTGTTTCAGATCTCTGTCGCCGCTTACGACACCACGAGACGATCTGGAGTGACGGATATTCTCACACCGCAACTATACATTAAGATGTTTAACGTTCGATAAATTGTTTTAGAATAAAATAACGTTCAGCAGTATGTAAGTGGTACCGACCATCGTATTTGTTATTTTTTAACATATGTTAAGTCCTACATTTTGTGAAACAAACCTTTTAGTTCGATGATAACAAGCACCAGTTTAAATATATACCCGTGCGTTAAAAAGAGGTGAAACCACCCCCTCGTACTGAAATTGATTATTCTAAATATATTGATAAATATATTTTCAACATGTTTGTGTTCTCATTTTGGTTCTAACGTAACGACAGAAGAGTGAGTGTGGTCGCGGCTAACCACTGCAGGTCGGCAGGTCACAACATTGTAAATATCGTCTAGTTGCATGCACTTCTACGTAGAACTAAAACAGTTTGATGGCATAATTGGAGCTATTGCTTTATATAATTTATTACAATTTTGATAAATTATTTAATTCTTATAAATAACCAATTGATTTATTATGTTACTTATGTCAGGCACAGACTTATTAATTACAATAAATATTGTAATACCCGAAAAAAGGTGGTTAATTACAAACATCATATTTTAAATTAACGTTTTAGAAACTTATCTGCATTTAATAAATTCAAATAGATATTATAATTTGAATTTATTAAATGCAGATAAGTTTCTAAAACGATTTTTTCATGTGTTATCGAGTAGATCCCTCAAAACTCATTAAAACTAAATAGGTAAATAATCGTTACGTGTTCGTAGCCTGTGCAGTGATCGGATTTCCGCTCATTTCCCGCGCGCCGCGTGCAATCAACCACACTCCACTTGACGTTACTGTGTGTGAGTTAAGCCGGACTCGGGAGGGTTGAATTTTTTTAATAATAAAAAATAGGTTATTTATCGGAATTATTCAAGGAACGAAGTTTAGAGTGGTAATAGATGGAATAACGACCTGGACTTACAGGAAGTCGACAGATGCAGGTGGCTGCTGTGTTAGCAATGTGCTTAGCAATATTTGGAGATGCCTCTCTTGAGTAGAGGCTTGTGATGAGCTGATATAATGATGGTAGCTGATGTAATGATAACTCAAAGAACTATCTACTTTTAAATCCATTCCTTTTTTACTTTTTATTCCATGACAAATGCGAAAAGCAATGCTTCACTTGACAAATGCAGGGTTTTTTTAAGTTCCGATATATGGCAACGTAAACATTTTGTTTACGCCAGGCGTAATACACTATGTGACCAGTGACAGGAATCGGCTTCCCAGTTTATAATAAAACCGTCAAAACGTAACTTATTAATAATTTTGGATTAAAGAAGTATATTAAGTATAGAAAGAAGTCCAGAGATTTGACATAAGCTCACGAAATCCATATATTACATTTTAGTTCGCATATTTTCAGTGTAAATTTTTGAAACAGACATGTTAAACCTGAGACAAATTTTCAACTTCGTTACGTGGTATAACTACGTAGTACTATTATTTATTCTGTGGTAGAATCATTCTATACTAGCTATGTTATGATTGCAGCACGAATGAGTCGGCTCGACCGGACCAGGATTGCGCTCTCACAGAATACCACAGAGTACCAGCGTGACACAGCAGCTCCAACCTGCTGTTTTGTTTGGTGAGTGTAGTCAACAATTACCCAATTACCAAGAAACAAGACCCTTATTACTGGAAACTATCTGCATTTTGGGCCATAGTTAACATTTTACAATTACCATCAGTTGGGCTGTGTGCTCGTTCGTCACCCCTATACTCTAAAAAAATAGTTTTAGTTGCAAGATAGATCAGGTTTGGGTTTGTGCTTTTGTGTTTGTTTGTTTGTTTTTCTTTTTAATTTTAGAATGCCGTAATAAATATCCTAAATATTAAATTTGAAACAAAAGTTATATTAGTTTTATACACTTTGACTAGAAGTCGAACAAAAAATGAAATATTTCTCTATTCATGACAACAATCGCGATCATCTAAAGACGACTGAATTATTTACAAGCATTATTTACGTAACAAATGCAAATTATGAGCGAGAAAAAATACTCTCAAGCGAATACACATTTTCTTACTTTGCGTTAACAGATGAAAGGCAAAGGATTCGTTCCTATATTTTTGCATACTTACACCGTGACAGTGCGTGACGGTGCTCGGTTCATATAGGAAAGGGAATTTGTATGATAATATTCATTTTGCATTTACTTGGTTATTCTTCGTCGCGGCTTGTCGTGGATTGCGCTCCGGGGAAATTCGCTGCCGTGTCGCGAGTATTGGTAGCTGAGATGTTCGTTTGTATGGAAGTGACTGATGTGTTACTTTAATTTTTTTTTGGAATAAAGGTGACAGACGAGCACACAGCCCATCTGATGGTAAGTGGGTATTTAAGCCCCTATGGGCTGTCTATACATCTACAGCCTATCCTCGATTAAAATGCAGGTGCATTCAGGACAAAGAAAAAAAAAATTTCCCGTTTCCAGTAAAAATGTCTCCGGTTGAAGGTATATAATGGCAATGGAGGACACACTTGCACAGCATACCAGTCTATAAAAGGAAAATAACGTTGTGCGATGTTTTGAATACCAAGTGATGAAGAGCCCTTTCCATGCAACCCAGACTTCATCATAATCTTCAGAGATTACAACGCATCTACGTTTTAACTTATATGAATGCCTATTAACCACATATTCCACTTACCTTAATAAGATGACTGTGTGTTCTTTAGTAACCCTTACTTCTATAAGAGAAGTATATACATTTTGGTTCAGCATTTGTAGATAAAATTTTCGCCATCATTCATTCGCCAGAGTTTCGTCCTCAGATCATATAAACAACAGGAGATATGGCAAGGAGACGTGGCACTTGCGAACGCATCTGGCCGCAAAGCGGCCTGATGCCAGTTTCGGTAATTAGTCGAATGTCAACTTGTGACGTCTTCACTGCTCGTGATTTTTGACAAAATGCCGCGTTGTTCTGTGATTGTTTGCAAAAATAACAGCTGTATTGTGAATTACATGAAAGATGGCATCTCATTTCACACGTAAGTACTAAAATATTAATGTTTTTCTTATTCAATTTATTAAAACATTACTTCGTGGTACTAGAAACACGATGAAAAACCAAATCAAATGTTTTCATTAGGAACAAAAACCATTGCTTGCTTAGTACAAATCGACCTGTGAATCAGCTGGTCTAATAGCGCAATGGATAAGTGTTTTACTGATACTCTCACTCACACGATATTTTCGTGAAGCAGCCGCTGCCGGCTTTTGTGAGTGAATGATAGCGACAGATGTTTTTGTGTGAATAAGTTTTGTACGGTGCATGGTAAATGCACGCTGCTTATGATGAGATAAGGTTTATAATTGGTTGTGTAGTATTTTCTGATTTATAAAATGCGAGTGTGTGCGCGATTGTGTATCTATTGCTTTTACTGATGTGGGATAATCCAAAAGATATTATGGCATTCCAAAGATTGTGGTATAACCATCTCATTTACGTTAAGCGTGAAATACCCAAATCAACGTGTGAAACATGCGAAACATTTGAAAATGTGATCGACAATCCGCCCACAAAGCGTGATGAATTACGAATTGAGAAATACTCTCTATGGGAGAAGAAAAAAATGTATTATATATCAGTCACCCGCAGCTGGAAGTGGTATAAATTGATAACCTAAACGTGTTAGAAATGTGAGTAGAAAAGCAAGGGAATGTAATAGAAGGGATAATAATAATAATAATAACCCGTAAACCATAGCGAGGGCCCTTGGACGGAAGTTGTGGCGAGTCAGTGTGCGGGTATTACGCCCATGGACCCCGTCATCATAACGCCGGATGACGTAGCTGAGGCGGTCCGTAGGGCCCCGAACTGGAAAAGTCCGGGGCTTGACGGGCTGCATCACTACTGGCTGAAGGGGTTCATGGTGTGTCACTCTGTGCTCGCCCGACAGTTTCAAGAGGCTCTCAACCAGAAGTCGCTCCCAAGCCTCTTCGCTACTGGGATCACTCATTTGGTTCCTAAAGATCAGGATGCCACAGACCCGAGCAAATACCGCCCCATCACGTGTCTACCGACCATATACAAGACACTAACATCTATTTTGAGCGCGAGATTCGCTCGTCACCTGGACTCTAATTAGGTGATGTCGCGCGCTCAAAATGAATGTCGGGGCGGCGGTCGTGGAACCAAGGAACCACTCCTCATTGACGCAGTCATTGGCAAAGTGGTGAAACGCAACCGTCGGAACTTCTCCCCCGCCTAGATAGATTACAGAAAGGCATTTGACTCGGTGCCCCATACATGGCTAAAGAGGGTCCTCGAGCTGTACAAGATTGACTGTACAGTTCTAGACTTCCTCGGGGAGTGTATGGGGCAGTGGAGTACGATCCTCTGTCATCTAGGCGAGCGGATGACGGCTGCGGAAAGCCGCATAAGGGTAAGAAGGGGTATATTCCAGGGCGACTGTCTGAGTCCAATCTGGTTCTGCCTCTCTTTGAACCCTCTCAGTACTTTACTGGAGGGCTCCGGGAGGGGATTTCAGCTTCGGAAAGGAGGTGCAAAAGTAACCCACCTTTTCTATATGGATGACCTAAAGTTATTCGCCTCCAGTCGCTCCCATCTTATGGAATTGCTAAACATCACTTGTGAATTTAGCAATTCTATTAGAATGGAGCTGGGGACGGATAAGTGTGCGGTCCTCCATGTTGAAAGGGGAAGGGTTGCTAACTCTGAGGGCATAGACTTATCTATGCCCGTCAACTTAAGGGCCCTTTCCGAGGCTGAAACATACCGATACCTGGGTATGTCACAGAACATCGGTATCGATGAGGCTAGTATGAAACAGTCAGTTTGCGACGTGTTTTATGCACGCTTGACCAAAGTGCTTAACAGCCTTTTGTCCGGTGTGAATAAGGCACACGCATATAACGGCTGGGTCATGCCTGTCCTCATGTATACCTTTGGCATACTCAGGTGGACTCAGACTGAACTTAACGCCCTGGATAGAAAAGTCCGCACTATAATGACGTCCCATAGGATGCATCATCCGAGATCGTCGGTAATGAGGCTGTATTTGCCGCGGAAGCATGGTGGTCGTGGCTTCTTGAGCGCACTCACCATGCATAATCGCGAAGTGTGCAGCCTCCGTGATTACTTCCTGGCGAGATCGGATGATCCATTCTATAATGACGTCATTTCTAGTGATAAAGGACTTACCCCTCTATCCTTAGCCAACGAGCAATGGCAAGACCCGGCAGTACAGAGCATTTCCGACCGGGAGACCGTATGGAAGGAGAAGGAGCTCCACGGGAGGTACTACAGGGCTCTACATGAGCCTCACGTAGATACAGCCGCCTGCCTCAACTGGCTACGTTTCGGTGACCTCTTCGGGGAAACCGAGGGTTTTGTCTGTGCAATACAGGATCAGATTATTAAGACCAACAACTATCGGAGATACATCCTAAAGGATGGCACTGTCGACGTCTGTCGAGCTTGTCGCCATCCCGGGGAGTCACTTAGGCATGTCATCTCCGGTTGTTGGGCGCTTTCTAACTCTGAGTACTTGCACAGGCACAACCTAGTAGTCGGAATTCTACACCAGGAGCTCGCTCTGAAATACGGTCTCGTGGACCGAAAATTGCCGTATTACAAGTACTTGCTGGAAGCCGTGCTCGAAAATGACCGCGCCAAGCTCTACTGGGACCGGGCCATCATCACAGACAGGACTATTCTTGCGAATAAGCCTGATATTATGCTGATGGACCGGGCACAGTCAAGGATATTTCTGGTCGACATTACCATTCCGTATGACGAGAACCTCGTGAAAGCCGAAACAGAGAAACGAACAAAATATCTGGACCTGGCTCACGAGGTGACCGACATGTGGGGTGGTGTGCCGGCCGAAATTATTCCTGTAGTCGTCTCTGCGAATGGGCTAATCCCAGTCAGCCTCTCGGGTCATTTGAGGCGACTGGGACTCCGTGACGGACCGCTCCGGGCTCAAATGCAGAAGGCGGTGCTCCTCGATACCGCCCGCATCGTCCGCCAGTTTCTTTCCCTTTCCCCCCTAACCCTCGGCCGTTTGGTCTCCCCTGCCGAGGGCTCCCATCTTTATGGTTGGATCTTATTTATTTATGTAGTTTTTGTGTTTATTTTATTTTATTGATATTTATGTATATTTATCTTTTCACCAGGTGAGAAAATTATATAGATACCCCAATAATAATAATAATAATAAATATTTATTTCATTTCCAATTACACATGTTTACATACAGGAATAAATATGATTACAATTAAATAAAGTAACAATAAGTCTAACAAAAATAACATACTATAATAAAATTAAAACTATGTGTAGCTTGATTAAAACTACTTTTACGAAAAAAATAAACGCGATAAAATCCTTAAAAGTAGTTTTAATCATGTATAGTGTTCGCGTAAATATAAGAAATCATTATATGTGTAGCTTAATAATGTAGAATATACAAAAGAAAAATAAAAAGTCAAGTTTATAATATTAGCTACCTGCCTGAACTAGGTTGAGTACCTGTGTTTCAGACATCAATTACACAATGGGTTTGATAATGTAGCACACTAGATATTTAAATAATTAAACTATATTATATAATAAATAAATAAAATAACTAAATAACAATTAATTGTTACCTACAATTAATACAAACTATTTTAGAATTTCTAACAACTTCTCTGTGTCTTCGTAATTTAATTTATTTAGAAATTCCCTTACACTTATATTACAGTTCTTATAATTTAGACTATATACCTTTAGTGACTTGTTGAGCTTGTTATATAGAAAGGGTCCTAAAATATGTAAAATTTGTTCACAAATGCGTGTTTGGTTTGAGGGTTAACACAAACTAAGTCCATTCTTCTCCTGTCTATGGATTTTGAGTTAAATGGAAGTTCGGTATGCTGTTTTTATATGATGTTCAGGATAAACAACTGACGGACAGTTAGTACACTACATCATGCCAAGTAAAGTTGATGTGTAGGAAACATGAATGGGCGGATAGTGGCTACCTTTAAAACTGCTCTCTGTGCACGTCCTAATGGGAGCAATATTGTTTTAGAAGCTCCACCCCAGGAAGTAATGCCATAAGTGAGTATGGATTGACACAAAGCTAAATAAACCTGTCTTATCAATTTGAAGTCAGCGATGTTACGAAGATATTTAAAAATATATATTAATTTACGAACTCTAGCACAAAGTAAATCGATGTGCTTGCGGAAATTTAAATTTGTGTCAAGCGTGATACCTAGATATTTCATATTGTCTGTTTTTGTTAATTGTCAATTGTATTTATACGATAATTGTCATTATACGAGTTACAATTATGAGCGTAAATATTTAGGTGAGTTGGTATGTTATTATTTCTCATTAAAAATAACATATATTGTGTTTTATCAGCGTTTAAACGTAGGAGATTATTAAGAAGCCAATTAGATACTATGTTAAAGCCTTGCCGAGCGTAAAGCCTTGCTGAGCGATAGAAGTAAAAGTAAAAGTTAATATATTTTCCCTTACACTCCAAATAAATTGAATCAACAAAAGAGTAAGCTATCACAGAATATCACCGTATAACAGCAGCCGAATGCCACTGTGTTTTGTAAGATAAGAGAATGACAAAACCCCGTTTTACTGGTAAAGAGGCATTTCTCCTCAGTCAGGTAAACCCTCAGGTGTATCCTTAGTTTAGCTTAGTCCATCTGCACTTTAATTTTTAATCGAGAATATATGTAGGTGTTTTTGGGCTACTATATCTACTTTCCCTTAAGATGTGAACTGTGCGCCCGTTGGTCACCTTTTTGTAAAGAAGAAAAAAATCTTTATATTAGGTGATACCTATCGGACTTGAATTGTGAAAGTATGCGGATATAAAACCGTAAGAATCAAAACACTTCTTCGAAACTGTTATACGACAGTGGTCATATATTTGGTATTAAGTTCTGGATATATTTTCAAATCAATACTTCGAGAATGCTTGCGAATTGAATGTGTTTACTTGTTACGTGTGTTTACGTTTTACTCTTACTTCTTATTATGGTTTTAATAGAGACTATACATATGAAAGTTAGCACTTCTAGCAATTCTATATCAACTTCCGTGAAATATATCTGACGCGTAATTGTCATGTCGGCAGAGCCTATATCAATATCAGTAAATAAGAACGGCTTAACCGATGATGCCTTGTACGCGAAGCCTCCCGGTACTGACGAGTATATAGACGACTGTCGATATATTACTTGGTTATGCTATTAATTTATTGAACCGTATTTAATTTACGCATAGTATTTGATTATATTTTATTGTACATTGCTTTTATGAAAAAAAACATTAATCAGATGCTTATCACGGCGTACCACCACATACCAACCCCTTGCGTGTCGTAAGGGGTGACAGAGGGCAACTGAAACAGGAGATGTGAAGCAGCATCTTTCTGATAAGAACGCAACAATTATAAAAAAAAAACCTCTGCGTTCAACCCACCTGGCAAGCGTGTTGTGGCAAATATGGGGCATAGAGGGGAGGGGCAGTCTAGGGCGAGGCAGACTAGGAGGAACATAGATCTCCCCATAAATTGCGTTATAGATTTTTTACACACAATCATTGCGGACTGTCTAAGCTCATTGCTAAACTTAGACCTCCCCATAAGGCAGGGATCAAATCATAAGGAGAATATTTGCCATAGTCACCACGTTGTCAACTGCAGTTTTTTTCTAGTTGTTATTAAGAAGACGCTGCTACTGGTTTGTTTATCTCTGTTACCTCTTGCGTCACCCACGGGACGGTATGGGTAGTGCATTATGATATAGTACACGGCTCATTATGATATAGTACCAAGTTTTCTTTTGTTGAAACTAAGAGTTGGCCTGTCTAGAGTTATTTGACAAGGAAGCTTAACTCAAGGGTCAAGCCCCGCTGTAAAGCAGTAACCCATGAAACCAAAACCAAATTTACGCAATCCAATTAACTAAGTGGAATTTAACAGGTTGATTCCTCAACTGTAGATTATTTAATTAAATCTACAAAAAAAAAAAAGAAATAAACATTTAGAAGTGATTTTCAGTAAAATTATTTAAGTGTCTAACCTTGAATTATGTGTTGGTAACTCAGTATCCTAGAACACTGGACATTTCAAGAACAGTCGAGGCCACGTGGCCGCCCATAATACGTCAATGAATAAGGTTGCCTTAGCTTTATTTAATTTTTTTATTATTTCTTTCATAGTTTCATATAAAAGGAATGCTTTTTTAATGTTAGTTGTAAAACACTATTTAAAGTTATTATATTTTGGAGAAAAGACGTAGACATTAAATGAGTAGCGCCCAAACCATACAACTTTTATTGAATACTTACTACACACCACGACGTGCAGTACATAACGGAACCGGCGTTATAATACGCATTTATAAATTCAATATCCATAAAATAAGACATCATCAACATCTTTAAGATAATCTAATAATAATAAAAATAACTACATAATATATTATATGACGCTGCCTGTACCCACTACCTATATTTTTAAGAATTGTACAAAAGACCGTAAATCCCTCATAGAAGTAGCACATTTAAATATTCTTCCTCTCTCTAAAACTCATTTTTTCCTAATATATATATATATATATATATATATATATATATATATATATATATATATATATATATATATATTTTTATAGTAAAGCCAAATTGAGGATATTTCTGTAGCGTAATTTTGAGGAAATGGATTGGACAAAAAGACGCTGTTATAAGGACTGGTGTGTGTAAAGGCTTGCGCTGTTGACAAACTTGTTTAATTCACTTTTTGTTCAACTTTATCATGCACAGTATGCTCTTGTTCGTCCAGTGCGAATACGTCATCCTCAAGCTTCGTGGTTGACTGAAGATCTTAAAAGTTTGATAGGCAGGAAGAATAACGCAAAAATGTCTCCTGCGGAATCAATGTAACAAGATGTGTATAGATTTACGACACCGCCACATCCACAAATCAGTACAAAATGAAGATTCATGTCGTGTTTGCAACTTTTTAAGATCCATTGGAGTTGGGAAACACGTTCATGTCCTATTCCAAATAACGTCAATTTAAATATTCTTAATCATAATTTATTATTATCATAAATTATTTATTTAGTTTCTTGCTTGGACCATATGGCAAAATTGACAACACTTACTCAACTTTCGTCGTTTCCCACTCCTGTACTTTTCTCCATTTGTGTTTAGGCAATTTTGAAGTTAGGAGACACATACTCTTGATCCATTCTGACGCAGTCGGAAGTGATCACGTCAGTCGTAAAATGATCATTCCCTTGCTAGATTTTTTGACATATATTACAATCTTTATCTTTAATTTTTCCATATCCTCATCTTATTTTCCTTCCCAACGAAAGAACGCCCAAATCATTACTTTACTCAAAAAAGCATATCCTACATTTTCTGAATATCATCCCATTTCGATTCTTTCTTTTTTTTCCAAAGTCTGAGAACTCCTTGTCCAACAACAATTTAATATCATTTGTTTAACCTCTCTATATGCACGCGGTCGGATCCGACCACACCAAATTCCAAGGGGTCGGATCCGACCACACACACCCACAGCACTTTAACCCATAATGACTTATAATTAGAGACTACTTTTCTATAAAGAAGTTTGGCATTATAGGCTCAACATGAAATTTTCTATTCTCTAGTTTAATAAAAAGTTTGTTACTCTATGATTTGACATTTGTATTCTTACGTATTACTTTCCTCTATGGTATTCTGCTTTCAAATTGCGCCTAGCTTTCAACATAGGTATTTATTTGTCTATGATTGCGCCATTTGGGTGTGGTTGCTATTGTGCAATGCTGCCCTGTTTTTTTGGATTTTTTCTAAGGTAAGTACAGTGTTTTATTATAAAATTGTTATAAAAGTTTTTGTGTGAATATAATTTATCTTTTTACGTAAAAAATTTCGAGTCATATGTAGAAATAATAGTGATTTTCATGCTGCCGACATACGCCTAATTTTTAATGTTTTTTTTTGTTATCAAAATACAATAAATTCTTTTTGTAATGAAGTAAAACCACCAAAACAAGTAATATAACATAATAAATAAACAGAAACAAGTATTATATTGAAGTTTACAATGATTTTTATTCATAATAAAATTACATCAAATTCCTTGTACGGAACATATAAAATTGCAGTCTCCACAGTCGGCAAGCCATTTTGAGCTTTATTTTATGTAACTACGGCGTTGAATCCATTATTCGGCAGTGATTGGAATAGTAACGTCATATGTCAATAGTTTTTATCGATAAAGAGGTCGTATTTTGTTGGCGTAGTGTAGGGCGACCCCCACTAGATGGGGTGACGACCTGGTATCCTGGTAAGACATGCAGGAAGTCGATGGATGCAGGTGGCTTAGGACCGTGCTTTGTGGCATTACTTGGGGGAGGCCTATGTTCAGCAGTGGATTTGTGAAGGGCTGTAATGATGATGATAATGATGACATTGCTTAGTGTGAAAATTATTATTGTTTATTATTACTGTGGTGTAGTGTGTTCATGGTCACGGATCAATGTCATATGATGGGGTACCGGAGTAAAATTCTACAGATCTGTTGATAATTTTTTTTATTATATATCGACACCTGCAAGGAAAAACATCGTAAGTCACTTTTTAGCGATTTTGAGTTACGATCATATTCTCAGCAAATAAAAAATTCTCTTTCATTTGCGCTCACCCCTGTATCTAAATTCATTCGCGTTACGATTTTGGCTAGTAGAAAAATGTTGTAAGTCAGTGTCCACTGAAGGTAATAAAAAGGTATATTTAGTTACACATACTTACTTATGCCTGACATTAATTTATTACATAACAATAATTGCAATACAAGATACTCTCTTGTTCTTGGCAATTATATTTTCGTAATAAAAAAGCTTTCATCGTAAAATTGCTTACGATGTTTCAATCTTTAAACAGAAAATAAAAATATCAGTCCAAAGACTGTAACATAAGTTACAATTATTTTCTCTGCAATAATTTTCGGGTTGTGTTTGTTTAACGATAGTATTCACTATCGTTAAACAAACACAACCCGAAAATTATACTATAGTATTCACATGAATATTATGATTGACCTCATAAATATCTACATGCAGTAATTTTGAGGTATATTATTAGTTTATGTACAAACTGCAATAGACGATTTTTTTAGAAGACTAACATGTGAACAATCGAAATAATGACGTTGAGAATAATGTACCACTGGATAAGAGGATGTCACCAAATTTTGTCGAGACAGGTACGTATATAATGAAGTCCATTAAAATTACGTATGAACCTGGACTTGAAGTATGTTAGGTTTGTGTTAATTACGTTCTACATGATTGATACAATAGAAACTGGAATACGAACCTCTAAAGAACAAAGTAATGTAATAGGGAATGGAAGTCAAACTAACGCAGAAGAGCCTAGAATTTCATCACACATTAATGCTAAAGAAAAAAAGAAATATCCGAAGAAAGTTAAACCAGGAAGGAAGAGATTTTTGAATAAAGAAAATTGGAAGGCTGAAATATGTAAACGAAAGAAAAATTTGGGCGAGTAATTTATAAATAGAAAAGGGCAGTTAATAGCGAAAAAAATTATGAAACCAGACTGTGGTGCTAATTGTTCACGTAAATGTCGAGAAGCAATCACAGAAAACCAGAGAAATTTAATACTTAAAATCTTCTGGGAACTGGCGAATCATAATAAACAAATGGATTATATTAGCCGATTTGTTAGAAGAGTCCCAAAAAAACAAGTTATTGCCGCCTCGGCCTCATCCAGTAGGCGCAAGTGGTCTTTTGAATACAATTTGTTTATAGAAGGTCAAGAAATACGAACATGTAAGACGATGTTTTTAAACACCCTCTCTATAAGCGACATGTGGTTGCAGACTTTATTTAAAAAAATTGATAAGTGCTACAGGTACTACACGGCACGCGCAAAAATGCCGTTCCAGATCAAGTCAAACAATCTGTTAGAGATCATATTTCACAAATGCCATTAGTAGACTCACACTATGTGAGAAACAGAACATCTAAACAGTATCTGGATGAACAACTGAACTTTCCAATACTCTACAAACTTTATTTGGAATGGATGAATGAAAAACATTCCGATTAGGTCGTTGCGACTTCAAGACAGTATAGGGAGATATTTAAGACAGATTTTAATATAGACTTTAACAAACCAAAAAAAGACCAATGTCCAAGGTGTGATTTATTTAAAAATTCAACTGAGACTGACAAAACTAAGCTAGAGTATGAGTACGCTTTACATATTGCAAACAAAAAATGTGGTCAGGTCTTTAAAAGATAGTGACAAACACCGAGCTAAACACTCTGATTCTGTTGTAACAGCTTGTTATGATTTACAAAAAATTTTGAATACTCCTCATTCAGAAGTGTCCGTATTTTACTACAAAAGAAAACTTGCTACATATAACTTCACGATCTATGATGTGGGTAAAGATAAAGGGTATTGCTACTTGTGGGACGAGACGATCAGACGCAAAGGATCTAACGAAATAAGTAGTTTTGTATTGGACTTCATAAAAACTAGGGTTCAGGAAGGATACAAGGAGTTTAATTTTTATTCTGATAGCTGTGGCGGTCAGAATAAAAATAGGACAGTATTCGCAATGTATGAATATGCTAGCAGAATATTTAATATAAATATAAATCATTACTTCTTTGAAGTTGGACATTCACAATCAGAGGGTAATGCGATGTATGCACTTATTGAGCGAAGGAAAAATACATAAAATTATCTACGTACCTCAGCAATGGGTGACTTTGATAAGATGCGCTAAATCTAGTGGTGAGCCGTATGAAGTTAAGGAAGTAAACCAAGATAATATATTGGATTTTAAACAACTTTTGTCATGTTACAAAAATTGCGAACACGACGTTAACCATGTGAAGGTCTCCTGGAGTAAAATTATGCATATTAATTTTATCAGTAGCTTACCTAATATAATTAAATTTCAATATGATTATCTGAGCGACAATGAAATGGCTATAACTCTAGCTCAAAATATTTAGATTTCTTCAGGCAGTTACTCGTCGCGCTACCAAGGAACCTCAAAACAGTGAACAAGAGCTACCGATTTCAAAGGCTTTTAATGCACCTTTGCCTTTATCTACAGCAAAGTACAAAGATTAATTGCTTATGTAATAGCAATGCCATTCCAACAATATATCATGATTATTTTATAAATTTACCTCATGTGAAAACGATTCTACCAAATAATATCACTGATTCTGATTAAGAAGTATTGTATTTTAAAACTATTATGTATATTTTAGTAAGTTATATATAATCGAATATTAAGTATGCATACAATATAATTACTATATTGTATGCATACTAAACATTTTAAAGTATCTTACAAAATCAAACATTTAAAATTTAAAAAAAGAAAAGTCTTTGATGTACATAATCAATGACATTTCTTTTTTAATAATTATTTTTCCTTAAATTTCAAATGGTTCTTTCTAGATATTTTTGAATTTATTTTAATAATAGATAAACTGATTTTAGATAGTTGGTTAGAGATTGCAAAGACTTGTGATTGTTTATAGAGTAATAATTGTAATACTTTCTATTGCTTAAATTTGTAATTTTTGTTTCTTTAAATATTTTAAAGTTTGTTATTAATTGTGATATTCAGAATTTCATGGACCTCACTGTAATGATTATCTTAAAGTTGATTGGATAGGTACCTTAAACAGATTTCAAAAGAAAATTAAATAAAGCTTATACTAAAACATAAGCAAGAACTAACCAAAATTTGCAAAACGACATTTTTTATTATTATATTTTCTTAACTATGAAAGACTCTTTGTTTTGGTGTGTCAACATGATTTATTCCTTGCATTCTGAGATTTTTATAGTTAAAATTAATAAAGATTTTCCTAATTATATCACAATGTTTTATTCTTACATTAACTCAAAACACATAAAAATACATGTTTGGCATTGTATCTCAGACTTACATTGTTTTTCACTTAATGAAGTAAATATTAACACACAAAATTGAATTGTATGTCTCAGTTACAATGTCATTTTATAAAGTTTATGTTATGTAATGTCATTGTAACTCATAAAAAATAATAGAATACATATATTAATAACATATTAATGATATGAAAGTGTAGATTTTCCTTTGCTAACTTAAATTTTCACGGTGAGATGGCGCTAGGACTTAACAGAACTATATAAGAATTTTTTTAATCTTTGACGCGCTCTCCTGTAAAGTTGATAAAAATCAGTTACGATCTTTTTCCTTGCATGTGTCGATATTTACATGAATAATCCATTTTATAAGCATTATTCATATTACAAAAGAAGAGAAATAATTTGTTAGCATGTATTATGATATGAATACCCATGTGATATACAGTTTGGTGTTTTTATTTATTTATTCTATAACATATTACAGATGTCAAATTAAAGATCGAACAATGATCCGCCCGCAGACTTCATCCACATGCTTTATGCTGATGATGATGAAGATCTGTTGGAGGATAGTGAGTTTGAGCCAGATGATGATGAGGTCAGTATCCACATTTATGTGTTTTACAATTTGTTATTATTATTATTGTAAAATATTTTATATGTGGTAGAGCTATGCTGCAGCTATATTAATAGTATAGTTTGTAGCACAAATGGATTGGCTCGTCCGGGGAAGCACCACGCTTATCATTAATTATTATTTTTAAAATATTTTTATACGGGTTTATATAGACATTAATTATTATTTATAATTGTCGAATATAAATAATAAACTAGTAAATTTGTCATTCATTAATTTCTAGAGACTCCTTCATATATATTGATAAGTATTGATTCGTCTGACTCGGTAATCTGTTAGACCCGTTCGATAATGACAATATTAATTATATCAGTCAAATTAAATAATAATCATAATCATAATTTATTTGCAGAAAACATGGTACATTACACGTTGGTAAATTAATTAAGACCAGCATGTTTTGTTATAATGTTGACATACAAGTATTTATTACATTTTCACAACTAATATAATAAATAACATATTTTCAAATTCATCATAATCATTTTATTTCATTTAATTTAATTAAAGTAATATAATTGTAATTACTTAGTTAATTTTAATATCGATGCCTAATCCTAATCATAAATTTTAAATATTCTTCAACAGAGTAGAAGCATTGCTCCTTAAGCCATTGTTTAACAATCTTGTGAAAACATGCTTTTGGGAGTGATTGAAACTCTGTAGGCAGTGCATTGAAAATATTTATACACATAGCTAAACAATTTTTCCTATAGAGGCTAGTGCTTGGCATAACACTATGAGTCAGTCTTTCAGTATGCCTCAAGTTACTCTGTACAGTATCTCTTAACTTTTTGAACAAAAGTATATTACTTTTAACATAACATACTAAAATTAAGATGTACATATATAGCAGCATCAAAATGTGTAATTTTTTAAAATACGGCTTACACAATGAATCTGGTACCAAACCAATCATAGCTCGAATACATTTCTTTTGGACTGTAAAGGCCTTAACAGCATCTGTATAGTTACCCCAAAGTAAAAGACCATAATCAAGTGCAGAATAAATGTACACATAGTATGCCGTTAGTAAAGTTTCATGAGATGTAATTCTTCTTAGTCATGTATGCAGTCAATATATGGTCAATATGTATTTATATGGCCATGCTGCAGCTATATTAGTAGTATAATGGGTCGGCTCGACCCGGGAAGGACCACACTTAAAATATTAAAATTATATTATTTTAAATTTTTAGATGGGTTTATACAGACATAAATTATTATTAATTGTCAAATATAAATAACAAAGTAGTAAATGTGTCATTTATTCATTTCTATGGACCCGATCATATATATTGATAAGTATTGATTCATCTGACCCTGTGATCTGTTAAACCCGCTCGATAATGACAATATTAGGTAAGTATATCAGTCAACTTAAAATAATATGTTTTTCATATGCCACCAATACCTCTGGTATTATGTTTTTCATGCTTGGTTTAACACTGGTATTATGTATGTTTTGATTTGCACTAATCTCATTTTCTTTGTCTGATTTACACTTTACATTACACTTATTGCGTTTATTGTGATTTCGGTTCTAATGGTTTAAGCAAGCAAGCACACTATTGCATGTTTTAAGGAGAAGATGTGCGGAATAGACTAATATATGCTTTTTGTATGTTTAGGTGGAAGACGCGCGCGCGTCGTCACCTAAGGCTTACTCTCCTACACCACCTGGACGTCGCGAACAGCCCGGTGATGATGTGGAAGCGGCGAATTGTATTCGAGGTGATACATTTATTTGTGTTATGCTTGCATTGATACACACTAAATTTTGTATATTTTGGTGAAGTGGTGTTCATGGATATTTTTGTTTGCACCTATGTTTTAGGAAGAGAATCGTTTCCGTGACACAACACCGGAAGGCCGTGATAGGTCTCTTATTGGACCATACCAGTCATATGAGTCGTAAGTTTTATTTATTTATTTTTATTTTTTATTATTATTGATGAAATTGACGTGAAGTAAAGGTAATTTTTTGCCGATCGAATTAGCAGTACAGAAGATGATGAATTCCAGCACCGTCTAGTAGTTAGTAACAACAAAGTAGATAGCATTAAACCTTCTCCATGAAGAAATATATACATGTTATAATATGTAGTAATATTCATAGCGATCGGTCAAACAGTGTCAAAATGTTTTCATTTCGACGGATATTACACTTAAATGAAACTAATTAAACACGTTGAAAATCTGTAAAATTAGTTTCATTAAATGTGCAGCATTTGTGTAAATATAAAAAAATACATAAATAAATTTAATTAGACTAAACTAAATTTGTAACTAAATAATGTAAGATTAATTTAGAAATTATGTTTCTCTAAGCATATTTTAGTAGGTCAGTTGAACATAACTATCAAATGTCAATTTTTCTAAATTAATTTATTATGTACTGCATTCAACTAACATAATATATAAAAAATATACACATATATAAACGAACAGTGTCTCTTACATAAAATATTCAATTCAATTTATTTGCTATTCTTGTATAAATTTGGTATTAATTACAAAAAATAGTTCAAAACAAGAACCCTGCAAGGGAACTGCAAATGTTGGCAATCATTAATATTATTAGTATTACATTTACATTGTGGTAATTTTAATTAAAATTATCAATTAATGAATCTTTACACATAGCTTATATTTCCTACTCAATCATTAAAAAACTCCTGCAACGAGTAATAACACGTTTTCATTAAATATGTAAGTATTTAACTTCCTTTTTGAACTTTTTTAAGGCTTTTTAGTGCTTTTGATACATTCTGGTATTTTATTACGAGGGTGGATTGAAAAGTACTCGGCCTAACCAAGAAAATAAACACATACTAAATCAGTTATATTTTTATTTTTCTACATAATTACCATCAAGTTCAATACACTTTTGCCACCTCCCCTACCAAGCATTTAGACCGTCGATGATGATTGATGTGAAGTGATGATTCTTCCTTAGAGTCAAAATATGCGTCTACAGCTGCTTTGACCTCGTCGTTTGTCGAAAAATCTTTGACCTCCCAAGTGCTTTTTTAGGTTAGGGAACAGAAAGAAGTCTGATGGTGCCAGATCAGGTGAATACGGCGGATGCGGTAACAGTTCAAAGCCACAGTTGTGAATTTCAGCCATTGACTGTACTGACTTATGAACACGGGCGTTATCTTGATGAAACAGGACTTTTCTTCTGAGCATTCCTCGACGTTTTTCTTTTATTTCCTCTCGTAAACGACGTAGTAAGGTGCAGTAGTAATCAGAGTTTATAGTCTGACCCCTTTCAAGATAATCAATCATAATCACACCTTTCGAGTCCCAGAATACTGAAGCCATCACCTTATTTGCCGACAAAATCGACTTAGCCTTTTTTAGGGGGTGGTGAACCAGGTCTTCTCCACTGTTTTGATTGTTGTTTTGTTTCCGGTGTACAGTAATGAACCCATGTTTCGTCCATAGTAACAAAACGATTCAAAAAAATCATCTACATCGGCTTCAAATAACTCCAAACAGTCGCGTGAAATTGTCAATCGCGTCCTTTTTTGTTCAACTGAAAGCAGTCGCGGAACCCACCTCGCAGACACCTTGTGGAAACCCAACTCGTTGACAATGATGTTTTTAGTTCATTCATAAGAGATGCCTATAATCTCGGCTATCTGTCTAATTTTTAATCTGCGGTCTCCCATTATTAAATCAAGTACTTTTTTTTAATATTTTCGTCAGTAGTTGACGTCGAAGGCCTTCCAGAGCGGGGTTCATCTTTCACACTCTCTCTGCCACGCTTAAATTCTGCTATCCATTTTTTGACGGATGAATATGACAGAGCACAATCGCCTAATGTACTGACCATGTCATCATGGATGGCTTTTGATGATAGCCCCTTCTTATGGAGGTGCTTAATGACGGCACGCTGCTCGATTTGCTCCATTCGCGGAAATTATGTCCGATTACTTTGTTAATAAATTTATAAAATCACAACTAATTATCGCACACGTTTCGAACTTCGCACAATGAACTAGTCTGAACTGAACTAAATAATGTGGGTAGATTTGATTTTTAGAATTGAATGGATCTGTGTTAGGCCGAGTACTTTTCAATCCACCTAGGTATATATTTTTATTGACATTGCATAGGGGCCGGTGTTTACGATATGTAGTTTTGATGTAGCTGTGGATAACTTAAATACGTAGATCAGCATATAGTTGTTGGTTAGAAATTTGAACGTTTGAATACAACTCCCGTCGACGTATTGCGTACAAACCGACGCCGGATATTAACCAAGTTACAGAACCGGGACAATGTGAACGACTGGGACTTATGTGTTGTTTACAGTTGCATCCTAGCATGAACGTGTATTTTAACTTTAAGTTAGTTTAGTTATTGATATTGCTTGTATGTGAACATACTTATAGAAGCTTTGTTAAATAAATATTCAAAAAACTTTAACATTATAAAAAAATGAAAAAAAATGAAAGTGATCAATAAAATATCATGATCGGTCTGCGGCAGTCCTGTGTGTGGGTGCTGTACTGTGGGAATTTCTGAAGGTCTCGTCAATAGTGACCCATAACGTGGTTGACACTCTGTCATATATTTATATATAATGAAATAGACTTTCAGATCTTGATGTATTAATAGTTACAGAAATATTTATTTTTATTTTACAAATCTAAACTTCTACGCAAGCAATTTTTCTTATACCGTGAAGGCAACCTAAAAGAACCTAAACTTACAAGAGTAATTTATTTATTTATTTTCAAACCTTAACAATTTAAAGATTATAAAGGATGGACTTACTGCATGTCACAATCAACTCTGGAAGTGGTGAGAATTAATGGCTGGTACAATAAATTATTTAAAATTATTATTTCTTTTGTAGAATAAGTATACAAAACTTGTTTCGTACGCAAAATATTACCACTATAATTTTGTGATTGGTTTACCTAGCAATTTTTTTTCTGATACCGTTTAATGCCGGCCAAATTTTTATGAATAAAAAGGCCGTCCGAAAAAGGATATCACCCACAAGGTGAGATGTTCAGCTCGAAGCGCGTCCAGCACCTTGTTAGCAAGACTGAGCTCGTTTTATATGCAGAGTCATTTAGAAACTTTGATAGTATAGTTCGGTTCGCTTAAATATAAATTTTCGGGTCTAAAAATGATTAATTTTCGGGTTATTGATAAATCGGGATACGATTACAGAAGACGCTAGCAGATCTTTAAATTATCTTAAAATAATTAGGTGGAAAAATTTGGTGTAAGCTCATAAGTCTGCTTTCATCTCGAAATATTAAATTTTCGATTTATAGATCTATATTTACTCATTAAGACTAATGTCACTTACATGAGTACATTCATACAATTTAAAATAAATCACACAGAACAATATAATAAGATAGTAAACATAAATTAGGGTAGATCAAAATTAAATAGAAGTTGCAAGTTAAGGCGACACCGTGAAAAAATGCACCTCCTTTCATCGAATAGTATAGGACTATGACACCACTAACGAAAGTGGGATTTTGATATAGGTAAATTCATGTCTTTATCTTGAATTTGATAGCTCAAAAAAAACGATTGTATAATTTTGACTCGATCATAATTATTTGCGAAAACACCTCTAAAAAATCACTATAGTTGAAATTACAACGAAATCATTTGACCTATATGCTTGGAAATCACTCAAATATATTCATAACATCATTATTCAGAATTTATTTGCTCATTATTTTGATAACTCAAATCAATAATTTTTTAAAAAATATTTTAAGATTCTGATAATTTCTAAGCGCTTTTAATCGTCGCGGGCGCTACGCAATTTTAAACCTTATGACGGCATTTCTTCAAGTTTTTATAGAAATTATGTATTCACTCGGATCAGTACGGCGATAGCGTTTTCGATGTGTCGTCTTAACTGCGTAAGAGCAATGTTTCAAGAGTACTGATAATTCCAAGTTAGGTATATAATATCTTGTTTTTTAATGTGGTCTAATAATTTTTTCGTTAAAAAGTTTGAGCGAACTTGCATCTTTTATAGTTGAAGGGAGTTTATTATACAACTGTGCACCCGCAAACGTTACGGAATTTTTTCCATAATTAGTGCGAATATTTGGTAATACAAGATGGTTTGCGCGGCGTAATGAGTATTTTAGTGTTTCTCTTTTTTTGGTGAATGTTATATTTGAATAGATCATATTATGTGTGATTTTATATATTAATATACATGTGTTATAGATTTATAATTGTTTAATGTTTAGTCATTTCGTTTCATGGTATATTGTTTTTGTCGAAGTTAAAAGTCGTAATGATATAAAAAAAATTTAATTTATTTTGCAGTACTTGTACCTTTTGTAGTAAAGTTTTGTTCAGCATGAACATACATTTTTATGATATTATCACTACCAGTTTAAGAAATTGACGCAATTTCCTCTTATACTTTATTAGTTATGGATAAAATGGTTGCTATTTATATAATAGTAATAAACGAAAATTAAATCTTTCTTTAACGGTCGTGATAACCTACTGGTATTGTAGAGCCTTTTTTCCAGTTCAAATGCAATATAGGAATTCTAATTTAATTGTAGTATTATACGTATGTTTTTTTTTTCATTTATTCATTACAGTAAATTAAAAGCTCCATAAATTGAAGATATATCCCTTCCATAAATTGTCTTTCTTTTAACATTTTATCTAACCTATATCACACCTCTTTCAAAAATGCGTGATGGTAAAATAAGTATACTAAAGGCTTCTTCTTCGCAACTATCATACCCTATTTCTTTCTTTCCGACAAAAAAGTAAGCAATAGCAACAATACGTTAAGGATTTAGTCTGTATCCAAAAATGAAATAAAATCTTAATAGGAACACCGGCGTACTGCGCATGTGGCACAAATACCCTCAAAGTTTTATACTGCTCATTAACCCCTTCATATCACATAAATAGATCTGCTAGTGACAGTTGATGTACTTCCATAGACCTTACAATTACTCTTCTATTCCATCATACTCGTGTCGTAAAAATCGTTAGCCGATCTAAAAACCTACTAAGATTTTGGTAGATTTTGTATTATAAAATACTAGCTGGTCCAGTAGACGTAAATCTGACGTTTCCGTTAGGTGACGCGTTGAGTATTACTCGACAATGTAAATATAAAACGTATTAATAAATTACTATCAATTGAGCCCAGGTTGTGTAATTTTTTTTCTTCTACACCAACATATTATGTTTTTGTAATATGTTGGTTAATGTTGAGAAAAACGTAAATTGAAAAAAAATTATCTTCCATTCCGGTTTTTTTCAATTGGGTGTTTGCTTACAGGTGTACAATCCGTCAACATACGAGTACCCGAAGTCATTCAATATGGAACTAGAGACGCGGTGACGCTGGACTGCGATTACATAACAACAACGTAACAGGGTTATCAGTAAAATGGTTTTACATAGACCGATCGCAGCCTGTGTATCAATGGGTACCTCCACAGAAACCTCAAGCTTAGGTTTATTAAGAAATAATGTTAGTTTTTTTTAAATAAAATTTATTGAAATGAAATTATATTTTTTTGAATTTTACATAGTGATAGGACACCTATACTGCCCTACCGCCTTACATCAGAGCTTGCACTGCTGCGTTCCGGTCTCAAGGGTGTAGAAAGCATCGCAATGAGCTTCTACACCCTTCAGATTCTGATGACAACAGCATGAGTTACAGAACCGATAACGTATCTGTAGTCTTCTTTGTTTGAAGTTGATTCCAGGTTCCTATGGGTTGCAGTGGCCGCTTACCATCAGGTGGACTGTATTTTCGCTTGTCACTTCAATTTTATTGAATAAAGAAGATATCAACTCGACGAAAGGAAACTGAACAGGATATGGACAGCAGCATTTTTAAAGGACTATAATAATATAATAAAACTGCTTTTCCCAATCACCCTGTAAAGCGTGGCAACCATTACAAATACGCCTGTGAGACAATCAGTGGGAAATGGCCATATGTTCAGTAGTCGTTAACGCAAAACATCACAAGTGAACAATAAGTGGACTGCAATGAATAAACTAATGAATATGAATAGTATTTATTGTGTACTAATTAAGTTGTAAATTTACGTGAAATAATTTTTGGGGATAAACGGTAAGATGGATATTTCGATATACCGCCATTTGCGGGATATTTTACAACTTAAATTTTTTTTTCGAAAAATATGATATAACAAAAACGCCGGAAATTTTTGAGCATTTGAGGTTCAATAGCACAGTGCCTGAGCGCTTGGCTGTTCCTTGGATTTGAATTCCACAGAGAACAAGTGTATATGGCCTACTAACAATTATTCCGAATCTGGATGTCGGTCTGTTTTTAGCTTAACAAATTTAGTAAAACGACTCCACAGCATAATTGAGAATAGTGCAAACAGAGTAACGAAGTTCTTATTATGTTAATTTCTTCATAATTATAAAATGCTACAATTTTCTCTTACACTAATTCCAGTTGGATTTGTCGTATAAAGTATCACACAACCCTTATACTCAACACATAGCTTTGCGGATATTACAACCTGGGACAGAACTTACGGGAAATTATACGTGTGTTGTATCAACATTTCTAGCCGAGGTGAAAAACACGGTCTATGACAATTTTTGGTAAGTGTATTTTTGTATATAATTTAATTTTTATATGGCTCATGCTACAGCTATATTAGGGTTGAACCAGAAATAAGTCAACTCGACTGAGGGACAAATCACGCTCTGAGAATACTAGCATGAAAGAGCAATTTAATGCTGCTGTGTTACGTATGGTAAGGGTAGAGAACCGGTGACTCTTTTAGCCGGGTATGAGGTATTATTATATTTAGTCCTCAGGGGACATCGCCTCAGGTTTAATTCTTAATCGAAGATAGATGTAGGTGTGTATGCGCCACAGCAGCTTTTACTGTCAGGTCGCCTCTGTGCTCGTTATCATCCTTCATTAATGTTTTTTTTTTCATGTTTAGTGCAGCGATGATTACATATCTGAGAAAGAAGAAAAAATATTTTGAAGACAAACATATGAAGTTCATCAACATACACTGGGGCAGCGAGGCGGACATTTCGTTGCCCTAAACTCCTCTCAGAAAAGAGGGAGGGGGGGCTGTGCCCAGCAATGGGACTTATATGTGCTGTAACTTTTTACATGGCTGTTTTAGTTACTAAAGTAAAGTACAGTTAGAAAGAAGCAGTAGTTGTTAATCCTTCGCGCTACCTCATGCGTTTTGCCGGACTTCACAACATCATCTCGAATTTTTTTATTCCTCAGTCATGCGGGTTTCTTATTGGGGCTTTAGACTTCTGGTACTATGGGACAGAGTTATATCCAAAGAAGTATTACGTATAGTGTTGATGGCTTATTTATTTATTTATTAGGTTCTGCAACAGTTATAACACAATACATTTGAATAAAAAAATATAAGTTCCAACATGTCTTAAGCTAAGTGCATAACTACTTATAGGGGAACACATCATGCGTTTAATAATGATTAGTTACCTCTAAGTGAAAGAACAATCATTAAACCTATTTTAAGTTATTTTTAATAAATTACAGAAGATATTTTTTGGTGACAAAGTCCCTGATCTGTTTACGAATGATCTGCTTATCGATATACAATAAAGATGTACAGCTTATGTGCTGCCTCGTTGGTCTAGTGGTTGTAGTAATGTGACTGCTGATCATTAGGTCCTGGGTTCGAATCCCGGGTCAGGCCAAAAAATAATTATTGAGTTTTTCCTAAAAAAATTCTCAGTAGTTGCTCGGAGTCAGGAAGTTAGCGGTTTCTCACCCCCGTGCCTCGGAAAGCACGTAAAGTCGTTGGTCCTGCGCCTGATCTCTCTCCGGTCGTGTCGGTTTACCGTCCCATCGGATTATGAGAGTGAGGGAAGAGAGAGTGCACCTGTGCTTGCGCATACACTTGGGCACTATAATCCTGTCCTGAGCCGATGGCTAGCCTCCGTTGAGGTAGGCCGCCGTAGCCGAAATTCGCTCGGGACATTATTATTATTATTATAGCTTATGTTTATACCGTAAAATACTAATTTAGATATTGTAAGATTGTTATCAAATATATAAAAAGAAAATGTATATTATGACAGCTGAGAAATTAAATAATATTATTACACAATTATAACCCAAAACTAGGAGGAAGCCCGTGCTTATCTGAGGGAAGTACATAAGATTTTATTTAGGTTTCTAGTTCTATTTGGTATAATAAAACACTAAATGCTAGTTAAAATAACATTATAATTTTTTTTATAGGATAGGGTGACAAACGAGCACACAGTCCACCTGATGGTAAGTGGTTGCTGCGGCCCATAGACATCTACATGTATCTTCGATTACAAAACAAAATGCAGATGCGTTGTCACCCGTGAGGACTAAGATGGAATGCCTCGTTTCCAGTAAAAAGGGTGTCCGGTTCTCTACACTCACCATATGAAATACAGCAGCATTAAGCTACTATTTCCCCCTGGTTTTCTGTGAAAGCGTGGTTCTTCCCCGGTTGAGCCGACCCATTCGTGCTACAATTATACTTATAATATAACTGCAACATGGCTCTACCACGTATAAAAATTTATTTAACGCACCCGTAATCAATCTTTAAGAGACCATAGCTGGACGTTATTCAATTTGGACTGATTAGTGAAACCCGTCACGTTTCGACCAAGCTGTGAAACGGTTATAGGTGCTAGGACTTTTTCTCTGGCTAGGAATCCACATGGGGTACCATGTGGATTCCTAACCAGAGAAAAAACATCTGACCTAACAAATAGCTGTTCGTGAACTGCTGTGTTCTGATCTGAAGCCAGTTTAATTACGTGCTGTGAATCATTTCATTTTACGCACAATATGTAGCCATCCCTTTATTAGGTAGTATAGATATAATCTGATTTGCGTTTTAATCGATTAATTTTTGTTTTACGTGCGTAAGAATTCTTAAACATTTATTGCCCGTAATTGCATGATAACAGACTATCAAAGTCTACCAGAATCATTCTAAGTCTAAGTCATAATCGTTAAATTTGATGTCGCCTGAGTACACATTACAAAGTCTTACAAGGCTCCTTAAGAGGATAGAGTAAGTCAGCTCAAATTCTAATTTCGCCCCCCACTTCCCCGCGCGTCGTATGCTATGTACCGACATGTTTGTAATCACTAATACTCTAAGTAGATAGGTCGTTAGATACTTATTTCATTATGTTTATCATATTTATGCCTGTTTCTTAACGCCAAGCCAGCCGCTTCTTATTTTTATAACGGTTATTTCCCGTTTTAATTTTACGTCGTACTGTTGCGTAATGTATATTCTGATCGTAAGCGACACACTTCTCCCTTCAAAAGCCTAAGCGATACTAACGCGGCGACAGGAATCAAGCTCAAGACGCCAATAGTTTAGGTAATTTCTTTTTACAGTGAAAATAATGGTATTTTAAAAAAAGTAAATAACATAAACACTGCTTTATAGTTAGTTCAGTTAGTATGCAAAGTTTCATGATCTTATTTAAAGTATTTTATGAATAACAGCGCTTTATTGTTTATTTTGGAGGTAACTTTGGATTTTTTTCTATCGAGTAAATTTTACGAAATCGTGTTTTCGTCTAACGTAATCATTAACATTAATCCTCAACTTTACCATATATTTATTTCAAAATTAATGCTGCAATATTTTCGGCATAACGAAGGATCTTGTTAAGCCATTTGACATTATATTTCCCCTTAAGGAACGATGATTTATAAATTCATACAAATATTTTTCGTTATCGTGGACTTTAAATTAATTTTATTCTTTTTTGAACCAAATTAATTGCATTAGATAA
>CAJQZP010001215.1:0-72449 GCA_907164705.1 Parnassius apollo | reverse complement strand
CCAAATTAATTGCATTAGATAATAGCATTTAGTCAGGGGGTTTTCATGCTGGTCTACCTTTCCGGTGATCCTGTTATGGAATACGGGTACGCGACCCCGGCTCCCCGAGCTACTGTTATTCTCATACCTTTCCTGCCGAGATAACAGTATCCTTACACCTGCGCTCCTACCCCCAACCTTCTTTTTCCTTTTCCCAAAATGGTAGCTTCTCTACCAACAATAGCATACCCAAAGAGGGGTTGGTGTCAGGCAGGCGGCCGACTGTAAAACTTTTGCCAAATCCCATGCAGTAAACCTATGAATATTACGAGTTGTGGGATATATGACAGGGCTAGGGCGTACCCGCAGGCGACGCGCAGGGGCAGCACCCGGCTCCTATGGGAAGTGGGCAAGGGTTGTCGCACCTTACGGAGCGGGTGCGACGTAAGAGGCGAGCCCGGAGAGAGAAGAATGTCAGAGTGAGGTTTGCAAGCTGGAATGTAGGTACGATGACTGGAAGAGGAAGAGAGTTAGCAGATGTTTTGAAACGACGAAGAGTGAATGTTGCCTGTTTGCAGGAAACAAAATGGAAGGGCAATAAAGCAAGAGAGATTGGGGAAGGATACAAGTTTTATTATTGTGGAAGTGATGGGAAGCGAAATGGAGTAGGAGTTGTGTTAGATAGTGGAATGAAAGAACGAGTGACAGATGTGAAAAGAGTAATGACAGAATGATAGTTGTTAAATTAATGATTGAAAACAAAGTAGTGAATGTTGTAAGTGTGTATGCTCCGCAAACAGGCTGTGAAGAGAGTGTGAAAGAGAAGTTTTGGGAGGAATTTGATTGTATGATGATGGGAATACCTGAGAGTGAGGATGTTTATATGGGAGGAGATTTTAATGGACATGTAGGGAGAGTGAATGACGGGTATGAAAGAGTACACGGTGGATGGGGGTACGGAGTGCGGAACCGTGAGGGGGGAAGTTCTTCTGCAAGCAGCATGTGCTTTCGACCTGGCTGTAGTAAACACGTGGTTCCAAAAACGAGATCAGCATCTTGTTACTTATAAAGTGGCCACCACGCGACACAGATCGACTATCTTCTGATAAGACGGAACCAAATCAAGAGTGTAAAAAACTGCAAAGTGCTTCCAGGTGAAGATTAGTATCCCAGCACCGAATTCTGCTGGCTGACATCTGCTTAACTGTTCGCCTCAACAAACATAAGGATCATCCCCCACCCAAAATAAAGTGGCATTTGTTGCATAAGGAGGAGTATGCAAGTGAATTTAGAGAGCTAGTTGTAAACAAGATGATAGAGATGGGTGATATGGAAGGAATGAGTGTGAATGAGTGCTGGAAGGAAATGGCTGATTGTATCCGAAGTGTGGCAAGGAAGGTGTTAGGAGAAACAAAAGGGAAGCGTATGATAGATAAGGATGGGTGGTGGTGGAGTGAAAGTATTAGAGAAGTTTTGAGAGAAAAGAAAAAATGCCTTTAAAGAATGGCAGAGCGTAGAAGACCAGAATGATTCCATAAAAGAAAGTAAGAGAGAGGCGTATAAAGAATGTAAGAAGAGAGCAAAGAAGGAAGTTGCTATTTGTAGGGTAGAGACGCAAGATAAATTAATCGGTCCCTTGAAAGCCCCGAAGGTCAAAAACGACTTTTTCAAATTGCAGAAGCGAGAGAAAGGAATGGAAGAGATGTTTCACATGTAAAATGTATAAAAGATGATTCTGGAAGGATTTTGACTGACGATGAAAGTATAAAGAATCGATGGAAGGAGTATTTTGAGAAATTGATGAATGAGGAGAATGAATGGAATGGTATGCTTGAAAACCCACCAGTGAATATGGGCTTAGTGAGAGAAATTAGTGTGGAAGAAGTAAAAATGGCTGTTAGGAATATGAAGAATGGGAAGGCGGTCGGCCCAGATGGAATACCAGTAGAAGTGTGGAAGTTGCTGAGTGCGGATGGATGGAAGTGGTTGAGTTTATTTTTCGGTAAATTGTTGCAGGAAGAACAAATACCTGAGGAATGGTGCAGTAGTATACTGGTCCCCATTTTTAAAAACAAAGGAGACGTTCAAAACTGCAGCAGTTACCGGGGAATAAAACTCATGTCACATACGATGAAAGTCTGGGAAAGAATAATAGAGAAAAGAATGAGAGAAGAGTGTGAGATAACACAAAACCAGTTCGGATTCATGCCCGGTCGAGGTACGACAGATGCCATTTTCGCATTACGCCAATTGTGCGAAAAGTACAAGCGCGTGCATAAAAATCTGCACATGGTTTTTGTCGACCTTGAAAAGGCGTACGATCGGGTTCCCCGTGAGGTTTTGTGGTGGGCGTTAAAGATGAAAGGTATGCCTGGGAAGTATGTGAGGTTAGTCCGTGCTATGTACAGAGCATCCCGTACATGTGTACGATCTGCCGCGGGAACTACGGGCAGTATCGATGTGGCGGTAGGGCTGCACCAAGGGTCGGCATTGAGCCCTTACCTCTTCCTACTGATTATGGACGCTTTGACGTCGGACCTGCAGGATGAGGCACCCTGGTGCATGCTCTTTGCCGATGACATCGTGCTTGTCGGGGAAGAAGGCATCGAGGTACAGAGCAGACTGACGGGGTGGCAACAGAGGCTGGAAAGTGTTGGCTTGAAGATCAGCAGATCCAAAACCGAATATCTGTGCTGTGATTTTGGCGGTCTTTCCAGTCCTGTACCCATGTCGTTGGATGGCGCTATACTGCCTACCTGCTCAGAATTCAAGTACCTCGGTTCCCTCATTCAAGGCGACGGCGGAAGTAGATAGAGCTGTGCAGCATAGGATTAACGCAGGGTGGATGAAATGGCGACAGGTCACAGCCACAACGTGCGATCCCCCGAATGCCAATAAGGCTGAAGGGGAAAAATTTACAAATCGATCATCCGACCTGTCGTCATGTATGGAAGTGAATGCTGGGCCGTCAAGAAGAAGGATGAAAATAGACTGCATGCGAATGAAATGAGAATGTTACGATGGATGTGTGGTGACAAGGATGGATAAGATAAGGAATGAGTATATAAGAGGAAGCCTGAAAGTAGCGCCAGTGGTAGAAAAAGGTGAGAGGAAGCAGATTGGCATGGTTTGGGCATGTGATGCGGAGGGATGAAAGTCATGTCACAAAACGAATGTTGAATATGAATGTGGAGGGGACACACGGGCAGAGGAAGGCCGAATAAAAGATGGATCGATTGTGTGAAGAGTGATATGAGCATGAAAGGAGTAAGTATGGAAATGACGGCTGATAGAGAGGAATGGAACAAGAAGATTTACTGCGCCGACCCCAGATAATGGGAAATGGTCTAGAAAATGATGATGAAATGATGAATAGCATTTAATCGAACACAAGACTTTACTTTATTTTGAATAATAACAACAATACGTAAATGCTGGGGCCTACGTCTATCCTCGAATGAGATTTAAAATATTATATCAACCCGGAGTGCTAAATTACCAATGAAAAGGGTCTTCGGTTGTCGTTACTTACCATAAGGAACACAACATCATTAAACCGCTATTTTAGCAGCAACTACTTCAGCCATTAACCAATCCATTAAATTTAAGTAATTTAAACTCTCATACTAGTGAACAAACAGTTTTTATTATTTTTTTTTTATTTTTTCATTTTAACATATTCATATGACGATATATTTATTTCATTTTGGCTACCTCGTTGGTATATTGGTGATAAGCGCGACTACTGATTTTGTGGTCCGGGGTTCGGATCCCGGGTCCGTTCAAAATCAGTTGTAAGATCGACCAGTTGTAGTTGGCTATTTTTCACTCTCGCGCCTCGGAAAAAAACGTAGGGCAGTTGACCCTGCGCCTGATTTGTCTCTAGACTTGTCGGATTGCTGTCTCACCGGAATATGAGAGAGGAAATAGTGAATGCATCTGCACTGCGCACACACTTGAGCTCTATAACTTTGGTCTAACTGATTCTGTTGGACTGGGATCTTATGGCCACGAAAATTATTTTACTGCTAATGAATTTATTAAGGTATTGGGAAGGGGCTCAATGACAATTTTATATAAATGAGTATATATATATATATATATATATATATATATATATATATATATATATATATATCATTATTTGTACATTAAAATAAACCAAATAACTAACTTTTTTCAGTGCCTGAAATAAGATTCGACATGATTCAAGATCGACTAAATGATGGATATTTGAACATTATTGTGTTGAAGGAGGATTTCCGAAGCTGAACTCGTTATTTTAGTTGGTAACAGGTAATGATTTTAATTTTTTCTTCTAAGCTTATCGACTTAAAATTAAAACACTAAAATGTGTCGTAAGGTTGGAGATTAGTAAATTAAATCTATATCTAGAAATGCATTAATTATCTGCAATTTTCAAAGATCTTTGCTTCAATCAAGATCAAGCTTTGAAAGAGTAGACTTGAAATAGGTTGTAATGATGATGATGACATAAAGGTTCCAACCCTCAAAGTCTTGTATTATTTTTAATGGAAAATTTATATTACTTGTGAATAAGTATTTATTAATATTACTAGTTTTAAGTATATATAGCTATTAATATTTACTTAAATAATACTATAAATAATTTTACGAAATTGAAGAATTTTTTTAAATTAAGTTCCTACGTATTCGAATATAATGTACAGGGAGACTGGATGTATGTGACTGATATCTATATACGGTAATATGCATTAAATTTTACTAATTATTATTTTTATAGAATAAGAGTAACAAACGAGCACACAGTCCACCTTATGATAGAAGGATGCTGGTTGATACGAGTATCGTGCCCGTAAACATCAACATCTATCCTCGATTGCAAATAATAATGCAGATGTGTTGTCTCCCCCGAGAACTAAGATAGGATGCTCCGTTTTCAAAAAAAAAGCCTCCAGTTCTCTGCACATTACTATAAGAAACACAGCAACATTAAGCTGCTATTTTACGCTGGTATTCTGTGTGGACCATTCGTGCTACAACCATGATGTTATAGCTGCAGCATCGCTTTACAACCACAGAATATTTATCTAGTATGTAGAAACCTTTTTGTTAATAAGAATAAAAATCAAATTCGGTCTCATTAAACTAAGTTAAGCGATCACTTAAATTAAGTCCCTTAGGTTTCTACGGTTACGGCAATTGATCACGAACGTCATTATTGGTTATTAATGTACTACTGAACGCGTGAATCAGGGTTTGTACTTCGATCAATAATATCATTGGTCGAAGGGTTTGTACAAATATGCCCAGCGTACGACGTAACATCTAAGTCGCTTAACATCGCTTTCAAGTATTAAATCCCTTACGTCACACGTCATGCACGGTCTGATGAGTTTCATTTTGATCCTGCTAAACAAACGAACATTGTTTAAAACGTAAAAGTAAAAAGTAAACAATTATTTACCTGAAGTCACTTAACAAATAATGAACTTTATTTTTACGTTACTTAACACCTGATTTCACCTTAAAAAAATGGAGGCATAGCTGCTGCTTTATATACATTTTAAAATATAAAGCTCTCGGCTGTAATTCCAATCTTTAAAATTTTGTTCCGTGACTTTTTTAAGCTCAATTATTTATTATTTATTTCCTCGTTTGGAAATTCTGTTTCTTCACTGTGGCGTCTGGCGTATCATTATCATCATCATTACAGCCCTTCACAAGTCCACTGCTGAACATAGGCCTCCCCCAAGTAATGCCACAAAGCACGGTCCTAAGTCACCTGCATCCATCAACTTCCTGCATGTCTTACCAGGTCGTCACTCCATCTAGTGGGGGGTCGCCCTACACTACGCCTACCGGTACGAGGCTGCCACTCGAGAACCTTTCTTCCCCATCGGTTATCGGTTCTTCGAGCTATATGGCCGTCCCATTGCCACTTCAGCTTACTAATCCTTTGGGCTATGTCGGTCACTCTGGTTTTACTGCGGGTAACCTCATTTCTGAGTCTATCACGCAGAGAAACTTCGAGCATAGCCCTCTCCATAGCTCGCTGAGCAACCTAAAGCGTCCTCATGCGGCCAACAGTGAGGGACCACGTCTCAGACCCGTAAGTTATCACTGGCAACACGTACTGGTTATACACTTTAGTTTTCAGAGATTGCGGTATACCTGACGAGAAGATGTGTCGTAATATCCCGAACGCTGCGCAGCCGAGTTGAATCCGATTGACCGTCGATTGACCTTTCGGTCGAAGTTGGACTTACCTAGTCGGACTATTTGTCCCAGGTAAACGTACTCGTCAACAACTTCGAGCATAGTGCTTCCAACAACAACCGGCATAGGTGTGACATGGACATTAAACATGATCTTTGTTTTGTCCATGTTCATCTTAAGACCATTCCATTGGGAGACACCATTGAGGTCATTGAGCATAGTGCTAAGGTCTTCCAGCGATTCTGCCATAAGGACTATATCGTCAGCAAATCGAAGGTGAGTGATGTACTCGCCATTGATGTTAATACCGTATCCTTTCCAGTCCAGTAGCTTGAAAACGTCTTCCAACGCAGCGGTGAAGAGTTTCGGGGATATAACATCACCCTGTCTTACACCTCTGCAGTTGGATAGGTTTTCGAACTCTGGTTCTGTACTCGGATAGCCATCGTAGCCCTCTGTACAAACACTTCAGCACTTCGATATACTGACGGTCAACATGGCACCGCTGAAGGGACTGTAGCACCGCCCAAATTTCGACTGAATCAAAGGCTTTCTCTTAGTTTTTTTCTCATAGTATGTTTATTATTTTATTTGTTCGGAAGGCTGGAAGTCGTCGAGTCTGCGTGCGAGGACGATTCGTAATGACTCTCGAAAATAGCATGTAGACGCGGCTCAGAAGGGAAATCGGTCTGTAGTTCTTCAAGAGAGCGTTGTCGCCTTTCTTAAAGAACAAGACCACCGCGCTTCTGCTCCACGTCTCCGGAGTAGTGCCACCATGGAGGACGGAATTGAAGAGCTTCTGAAGGACTTCAAGTACCGGTGTTCCACCCGAGTTCAGAAGCTCCACTGTAATTCCATCCTCGCCCGGGGCTTTGCCGTTTTTAAGGTGGTGGCGAGCCATTCTAATCTCGCTCAGACTGACGTCCGGGATATCATCGGAATAGTGCCGGATAAGACTTGCTCTTGGATCGTTACTCACACTTGCGTGTGGCTCCAACGATGATGTGTACAGCTGCCCATAGAACCTCTCAATCTATCTCAGAATCTCAGGTGTCCCGAAAACGATGTTGCCACACTCAATCTTCAGCTTTGACAGTTGGCTCTTTCTGGCAGACAGATCTCTGGCGTTGCAGTATCTCAATTTTACTAATTATTGCAATGCAATTTTTGTTTTGGCGTGAGTTATTCATGAATCCGGTGGCAACAAAGTTTTCAACTTTTAAACGCTGACTGATTTTTTTATTTTTTTTATTTTAAATAACACTTAGTCGCCTGACCCACCCACATTTTCCTCAGTGATGGCAGTTGAGGGTCGACCTTCACGAATTTCATCAGGGAGAATAACGGGGCCAAAATCAAATTCTGCGTGCCCATTACGGTGCTCAGTTGAGGTGCTTCTCGCTCAAAAGCATTTTAAAGACGAGCACTGCAACCTTGCGGATGGAGTGAATTTGTAAAGCCAAAGAATATAATCGCTCCTTTTTGCTACGAATAATGGTCTTCAACTTGTAATAAAAAACAATTGACTCATAATTTCTCACCAAAAATAATTTAGTCGATATATTATGAGTTTTTTATTTAAAAAGTATAACATTCATAATTCAAATATTTATGAGCAGCCAGAAGCGCAGAATTTTTCAGTATGAAAATAGAACTATATATGTAGTAGTATAGTAATGAAGATAGAAACAAACATATAAAACAAAACTTACATACCTCTACTAAAATAAACCGTCAACTCACAACACAAATAGTATTATGAAAATTGACGGCTGGCGTGGCCCAGTGGCTTAGCAATGAGTTACAGCGTTAAGGGCAGCGGGTTCGAAGTCCGCACGGAACAAGTATTTGTATAGCCTACAAGTGATTGGTGCAGGCCTGAATATTTGTCCTTGTGAAAATTATATTTATAAACTGCCCCCACGATACAGGAGAAAATTCTAGTGTGGAGGTAACGTTTATAAAAATAAGAACAAAATTGGTGGATTTATGATCATAATTTATTTATATTCGAATGATATATTTAAGTATAATGTCTTAAAAAGTAAATGCTTGCTAATTCAATGAAAACCATATCTAGAGAGACTTTAGATGTTTGCACTTTTTAAAATATTTTTAAACACTTTCATAAGCAACCGTTACCGTTACGGTTACCGTTACGGTTACGGCCTACTAAATTCCGCTGCTGAACACAGGCCTATCCATAGATTGTCTCATAGTTACCCTCCTTGGCAAGCAGGTTGGCTACCGCAGTTTTTATTTGTAGTCGATATTAGGAAGACGCTGCTGCGCATCTCCTGATTTGTTTACCTACGTCGCCTCTAACTGTCGCTACTTACTGACATGGGGCAGTGAATATTCTTACACCGGCAATAAACTCATTCGATCGCTCGTATTAAACAGAACCTTCACCGTTAACACACTAAATTGCTCGAGTGCACATGAGTACTATTGCAAATCAATAATTATGTTATGTACATATGTAGATAAGTACCGACGTACGAACGTACGTACCGAAGTAAGCGATGGTAAGTGGCTACTGCAGTCCACTTCAAGCAGGTGCTCTAGCTAACAGTGCAAGCGATGGTAAGTGGCTACTGCAGTCCACTTCAAGCAGGTGCTCTTAGCTAACAGTGCAAGCGATGGTAAGTGGCTACTGCAGTCCACTTCAAGCAGGTGCTCTTAGCTAACAGTGCAAGCGATGGTAAGTGGCTACTGCAGTCCACTTCAAGCAGGTGCTCTAGCTAACAGTGCAAGTGATGGTAAGTGGCTACTGCAGTCCACTTCAAGCAGGTGCTCTTAGCTAACAGTGCAAGCGATGGTAAGTGGCTACTGCAGTCCACTTCAAGCAGGTGCTCTTAGCTAACAGTGCAAGCGATGGTAAGTGGCTACTGCAGTCCAATTCAAGCAGGTGCTCTTAGCTAACAGTGCAAGCGATGGTAAGTGGCTACTGCAGTCCACTTCAAGCAGGTGCTCTAGCTAACAGTGCAAGCGATGGTTAATGGCTACTGCAGTCCACTTCAAGCAGGTGCTCTTAGCTAACAGTGCAAGCGATGGTGAGTGGCTACTGCAGTCCACTTCAAGCAGGTGCTCTTAGCTAACAGTGCAAGCGATGGTAAGTGGCTACTGCAGTCCACTTCAAGCAGGTGCTCTTAGCTAACAGTGCAAGCGATGGTTAATGGCTACTGCAGTCCACTTCAAGCAGGTGCTCTTAGCTAACAGTGCAAGCGATGGTAAGTGGCTACTGCAGTCCACTTCAAGCAGGTGCTCTAGCGAACAGTTCAAGCGATGGTTAATGGCTACTGCAGTCCACTTCAAGCAGGTGCTCTTAGCTAACAGTGCAAGCGATGGTGAGTGGCTACTGCAGTCCACTTCAAGAAAGTGCTCTTAGCCAACAGTGCAAGTGATGGTGAGTGGCTACTGCAGTCCACTTCAAAAAAGTGCTTTTAGCTAACAGTGCAAGTGATAGTGAGTGGCTACTGCAGTCCACTTCAAGCAGGTGCTCTTAGCTAACAGTGCAAGCGATGGTGAGTGGCTAATGCAGTCCACTTCAAGCAGGTGCTCTTAGCTAACAGTGCAAGCGATGGTGAGTGGCTAATGCAGTCCACTTCAAGCAGGTGCTCTAGCTAACAGTGCAAGTGATGGTGAGTGGCTACTGCAGTCCACTTCAAAAAAGTGCTCTTAGCTAACAGTGCAAGTGATAGTGAGTGGCTACTGCAGTCCACTTCAAGCAGGTGCTCTTAGCTAACAGTGCAAGCGATGGTTAATGGCTACTGCAGTCCACTTCAAGCAGGTGCTCTTAGCTAACAGTGCAAGCGATGGTGAGTGGCTACTGCAGTCCACTTCAAGCAAGTGCTCTTAGCTAACAGTGCAAGTGATGGTGAGTGGCTACTGCAGTCCACTTCAAAAAGTGCTCTTAGCTAACAGTGCAAGTGATAGTGAGTGGCTACTGCAGTCCACTTCAAGCAGGTGCTCTTAGCTAACAGTGCAAGTGATGGTGAGTGGCTACTGCAGTCCACTTCAAGAAAGTGCTCTTAGCTAACAGTGCAAGTGATGGTGAGTGGCTACTGCAGTCCACTTCAAGAAAGTGCTCTTAGCTAACAGTGCAAGCGATGGTTAATGGCTACTGCAGTCCACTTCAAGCAGGTGCTCTTAGCTAACAGTGCAAGCGATGGTGAGTGGCTAATGCAGTCCACTTCAAGCAGGTGCTCTTAGCTAACAGTGCAAGTGATGGTGAGTGGCTACTGCAGTCCACTTCAAGCAGGTGCTCTTAGCTAACAGCGCAAGTGATGGTGAGTGGCTACTGCAGTCCACTTCAAGCAGGTGCTCTTAGCTAACAGTGCAAGTGATGGTGAGTGGCTACTGCAGTCCACTTCAAGAAAGTGCTCTTAGCTAACAGTGCAAGTGATGGTGAGTGGCTACTGCAGTCCACTTCAAGCAGGTGCTCTTAGCTAACAGTGCAAGCGATGGTGAGTGGCTACTGCAGTCCACTTCAAGCAGGTGCTCTTAGCTAACAGTGCAAGCGATGGTTAATGGCTACTGCAGTCCACTTCAAGCAGGTGCTCTTAGCTAACAGTGCAAGCGATGGTAAGTGGCTACTGCAGTCCACTTCAAGAAAGTGCTCTTAGCTAACAGTGCAAGTGATGGTGAGTGGCTACTGCAGTCCACTTCAAGAAAGTGCTCTTAGCTAACAGTGCAAGTGATGGTGAGTGACTACTGCAGTCTACTTCAAGCAGGTGCTCTTAGCTAACAGTGCAAGCGATGGTGAGTGGCTACTGCAGTCAACTTCAAGCAGGTGCTCTTAGCTAACAGTGCAAGCGATGGTGAGTGGCTACTGCAGTCCACTTCAAGCAGGTGCTCTTAGCTAACAGTGCAAGCGATGGTGAGTGGCTACTGCAGTCCACTTCAAGCAAGTGCTCTTAGCTAACAGTGCAAGCGATGGTGAGTGGCTACTGCAGTCCACTTCAAGCAGGTGCTCTTAGCTAACAGTGCAAGCGATGGTGAGTGGCTACTGCAGTCCACTTCAAGCAGGTGCTCTTAGCTAACAGTGCAAGCGATGGTGAGTGGCTACTGCAGTCCACTTCAAGCAAGTGCTCTTAGCAAACAGTGCAAGTGATGGTGAGTGGCTACTGCAGTCCACTTCAAGCAGGTGCTCTTAGCTAACAGTGCAAGCGATGGTGAGTGGCTACTGCAGTCCACTTCAAGAAAGTGCTCTTAGCTAACAGTGCAAGTGATGGTGAGTGGCTACTGCAGTCCACTTCAAGCAGGTGCTCTTAGCTAACAGTGCAAGCGATGGTGAGTGGCTACTGCAGTCCACTTCAAGCAGGTGCTCTTAGCTAACAGTGCAAGTGATGGTGAGTCGCTACTGCAGTCCACTTCAAGTAGGTGCTCTTAGCTAACAGTGCAAGTGATGGTGAGTGGCTACTGCAGTCCACTTCAAGCAGGTGCTCTTAGCTAACAGTGCAAGCGATGGTGAGTGGCTACTGCTGTCCACTTCAAGCAGGTGCTCTTAGCTAACAGTGCAAGTGATGGTGAGTCGCTACTGCAGTCCACTTCAAGTAGGTGCTCTTAGCTAACAGTGCAAGCGATGGTGAGTGGCTACTGCAGTCCACTTCAAGCAGGTGCTCTTAGCTAACAGTGCAAGCGATGGTGAGTGGCTACTGCAGTCCACTTCAAGCAGGTGCTCTTAGCTAACAGTGCAAGTGATGGTGAGTGGCTACTGCAGTCCACTTCAAGCAGGTGCTCTTAGCTAACAGTGCAAGTGATGGTGAGTGGCTACTGCAGTCCACTTCAAGAAAGTGATCTTAGCTAACAGTGCAAGTGATGGTGAGTGGCTACTGCAGTCCACTTCAAGCAGGTGCTCTTAGCTAACAGTGCAAGCGAATGTGAGTGGCTACTGCAGTCCACTTCAAGCAGGTGCTCTTAGCTAACAGTGCAAGCGATGGTTAATGGCTACTGCAGTCTACTTCAAGCGGGTGCTCTTAGCTAACAGTGCAAGCGATGGTAAGTGGCTACTGCAGTCCACTTCAAGCAGATGCTCTTAGCTAACAGTGCAAGCGATGGTGAGTGGCTACTGCAGTCCACTTCAAGAAAGTGCTCTTAGCTAACAGTGCAAGTGATGGTGAGTGGCTACTGCAGTCCACTTCAAGAAAGTGCTCTTAGCTAACAGTGCAAGTGATGGTGAGTGGCTACTGCAGTCCACTTCAAGAAAGTGCTCTTAGCTAACAGTGCAAGTGATGGTGAGTGGCTACTGCAGTCCACTTCAAGAAAGTGCTCTTAGCTAACAGTGCAAGTGATGGTGAGTGACTACTGCAGTCCACTTCAAGCAGGTGCTCTTAGCTAACAGTGCAAGCGATGGTGAGTGGCTACTGCAGTCCACTTCAAGCAGGTGCTCTTAGCTAACAGTGCAAGCGATGGTGAGTGGCTACTGCAGTCCACTTCAAGCAGGTGCTCTTAGCTAACAGTGCAAGCGATGGTGAGTGGCTACTGCAGTCCACTTCAAGCAGGTGCTCTTAGCTAACAGTGCAAGCGATGGTGAGTGGCTACTGCAGTCCACTTCAAGCAAGTGCTCTTAGCTGACAGTGCAAGCGATGGTGAGTGGCTACTGCAGTCCACTTCAAGCAGGTGCTCTTAGCTAACAGTGCAAGCGATGGTGAGTGGCTACTGCAGTCCACTTCAAGCAAGTGCTCTTAGCTAACAGTGCAAGCGATGGTGAGTGGCTACTGCAGTCCACTTCAAGCAGGTGCTCTTAGCTAACAGTGCAAGCGATGGTGAGTGGCTACTGCAGTCCACTTCAAACAGGTGCTCTTAGCTAACAGTGCAAGCGATGGTTAATGGCTACTGCAGTCCACTTCAAGCAGGTGCTCTAGCTAACAGTGCAAGCGATGGTAAGTGGCTACTGCAGTCCACTTCAAGCAGGTGCTCTAACTAACAGTGCAAGCGATGGTGAGTGGCTACTGCAGTCCACTTCAAGCAGGTACTCTTAGCTAACAGTGCAAGCGATGGTAAGTGGCTACTGCAGTCCACTTCAAGCAGGTGCTCTTAGCTTACAGTGCAAGCGATGGTAAGTGGCTACTGCAGTCCACATCAAGCAGGTACTCTTAGCTAACAGTGCAAGCGATGGTAAGTGGCTACTGCAGTCCACTTCAAGCAGGTGCTCTTAGCTAACAGTGCAAGCGATGGTGAGTGGCTACTGCAGTCCACTTCAAGCAAGTGCTCTTAGCTGACAGTGCAAGCGATGGTGAGTGGCTACTGCAGTCCACTTCAAGCAAGTGCTCTTAGCTGACAGTGCAAGCGATGGTGAGTGGCTACTGCAGTCCACTTCAAGCAGGTGCTCTTAGCTAACAGTGCAAGCGATGGTGAGTGGCTACTGCAGTCCACTTCAAGCAGGTACTCTTAGCTAACAGTGCAAGCGATGGTAAGTGGCTACTGCAGTCCACTTCAAGCAGGTGCTCTTAGCTAACAGTGCAAGCGATGGTGAGTGGCTTCTGCAGTCCACTTCAAGAAGGTGCTCTTAGCTAACAGTGCAAGCGATGGTAAGTGGCTACTGCAGTCCACTTCAAGCAGGTGCTCTTAGCTAACAGTGCAAGCGATGGTAAGTGGCTACTGCAGTCCACTTCAAGCAGGTGCTCTTAGCTTACAGTGCAAGCGATGGTAAGTGGCTACTGCAGTCCACTTCAAGCAGGTGCTCTTAGCTAACAGTGCAAGCGATGGTAAGTGGCTACTGCAGTCCACTTCAAGCAGGTACTCTTAGCTAACAGTGCAAGCGATGGTAAGTGGCTACTGCAGTCCACTTAAAGCAGGTGCTCTTAGCTAACAGTGCAAGCGATGGTGAGTGGCTACTGCAGTCCACTTCAAGCAGTTGCTCATAGCTAACAGTGCAAGCGATGGTGAGTGGCTACTGCAGTCCACTTCAAGCAGGTGCTCTTAGCTAACAGTGCAAGCGATGGTGAGTGGCTACTGCAGTCCACTTCAAGCAGGTGCTCTTAGCTAACAGTGCAAGCGATGGTGAGTGGCTACTGCAGTCCACTTCAAGCAGGTGCTCTAGCTAACAGTGCAAGCGATGGTAAGATAAGATAAGATAAGATATATTTATTTGCAAAGTAGTAAGTAAAAGTAGTAAGTGGTAGAAAAGTAGTAAGTGGTAAGTGGCTACTGCAGTCCACTTCAAGCAGGTGCTCTAGCTAACAGTGCAAGCGATGGTAAGTGGCTACTGCAGTCCACTTACAGCAGGTGCTCTTAGCTAACAGTGCAAGCGATGGTAAGTGGCTACTGCAGTCCACTTCAAGCAGGTGCTCTTAGCTAACAGTGCAAGCGATGGTAAGTGGCTACTGCAGTCCACTTCAAGCAGGTGCTCTAGCTAACAGTGCATGCGATGGTAAGTGGCTACTGCAGTCCACTTCAAGCAGGTGCTCTAGCTAACAGTGCAAGCGATGGTGAGTGGCTACTGCAGTCCACTTCAAGCAGGTACTCTTAGCTAACAGTGCAAGCGATGGTAAGTGGCTACTGCAGTCCACTTCAAGCAGGTGCTCTTAGCTAACAGTGCAAGCGATGGTAAGTGGCTACTGCAGTCCACTTCAAGCAGGTACTCTTAGCTAACAGTGCAAGCGATGGTAAGTGGCTACTGCAGTCCACTTAAAGCAGGTGCTCTTAGCTAACAGTGCAAGCGATGGTGAGTGGCTACTGCAGTCCACTTCAAGAAGGTGCTCTTAGCTAACAGTGCAAGTGATGGTAAGTAGCTACTGCAGTCCACTTCAAGCAGGTGCTCTTAGCTAACAGTGCAAGCGATGGTGAGTGGCTACTGCAGTCCACTTCAAGCAGGTACTCTTAGCTAACAGTGCAAGCGATGGTAAGTGGCTACTGCAGTCCACTTCAAGCAGGTGCTCTTAGCTAACAGTGCAAGCGATGGTGAGTGGCTACTGCAGTCCACTTCAAGAAGGTGCTCTTAGCTAACAGTGCAAGCGGTGGTAAGTGGCTACTGCAGTCCACTTCAAGCAGGTGCTCTTAGCTAACAGTGCAAGCGATGGTAAGTGGCTACTGCAGTCCACTTCAAGCAGGTGCTCTTAGCTAACAGTGCAAGCGATGGTAAGTGGCTACTGCAGTCCACTTCAAGCAGGTACTCTTAGCTAACAGTGCAAGCGATGGTAAGTGGCTACTGCAGTCCACTTCAAGCAGGTGCTCTTAGCTAACAGTGCAAGCGATGGTGAGTGGCTACTGCAGTCCGGTCAAGCAGGTGCTCTTAGCTAACAGTGCAAGCGATGGTGAGTGGCTACTGCAGTCCACTTCAAGCAGGTACTCTTAGCTAACAGTGCAAGCGATGGTAAGTGGCTACTGCAGTCCACTTCAAGCAGGTGCTCTTAGCTAACAGTGCAAGCGATGGTAAGTGGCTACTGCAGTCCACTTCAAGCAGGTGCTCTTAGCTAACAGTGCAAGCGATGGTGAGTGGCTACTGCAGTCCACTTCAAGCAGGTGCTCTTAGCTAACAGTGCAAGCGATGGTGAGTGGCTACTGCAGTCCACTTCAAGCAGGTGCTCTTAGCTAACAGTGCAAGCGATGGTGAGTGGCTACTGCAGTCCACTTCAAGCAGGTGCTCTTAGCTAACAGTGCAAGCGATGGTAAGTGGCTACTGCAGTCCACTTCAAGCAGGTGCTCTAGCTAACAGTGCAAGCAATGGTAAGTGGCTACTGCAGTCCACTTCAAGCAGGTGCTCTTAGCTAACAGTGCAAGCGATGGTGAGTGGCTACTGCAGTCCACTTCAAGCAGGTGCTCTTAGCTAACAGTGCAAGCGATGGTAAGTGGCTACTGCAGTCCACTTCAAGCAGGTGCTCTTAGCTAACAGTGCAAGCGATGGTGAGTGGCTACTGCAGTCCACTTCAAGCAGGTGCTCTTAGCTAACAGTGCAAGCGATGGTGAGTGGCTACTGCAGTCCACTTCAAACAGGTGCTCTTAGCTAACAGTGCAAGCGATGGTGAGTGGCTACTGCAGTCCACTTCAAGCAGGTGCTCTTAGCTAACAGTGCAAGCGATGGTAAGTGGCTACTGCAGTCCACTTCAAGCAGGTGCTCTAGCTAACAGTGCAAGCAATGGTAAGTGGCTACTGCAGTCCACTTCAAGCAGGTGCTCTTAGCTAACAGTGCAAGCGATGGTAAGTGGCTACTGCAGTCCACTTCAAGCAGGTGCTCTTAGCTAACAGTGCAAGCGATGGTGAGTGGCTACTGCAGTCCACTTCAAGCAGGTGCTCTTAGCTAACAGTGCAAGCGATGGTAAGTGGCTACTGCAGTCCACTTCAAGCAAGTGCTCTTAGCTAACAGTGCAAGCGATGGTAAGTGGCTACTGCAGTCCACTTCAAGCAGGTGCTCTTAGCTAACAGTGCAAGCGATGGTAAGTGGCTACTGCAGTCCACTTCAAGCAAGTGCTCTTAGCTAACAGTGCAAGCGATGGTAAGTGGCTACTGCAGTCCACTTCAAGCAGGTGCTCTTAGCTAACAGTGCAAGCGATGGTAAGTGGCTACTGCAGTCCACTTCAAGCAGGTGCTCTTAGCTAACAGTGCAAGCGATAGTAAGTGGCTACTGCAGTCCACTTCAAGCAGGTGCTCCTAGCTAACAGTGCAAGCGATGGTAAGTGGCTACTGCAGTCCACTTCAAGCAGGTGCTCTTAGCTAACAGTGCAAGCGATGGTAAGTGGCTACTGCAGTCCACTTCAAGCAGGTGCTCTTAGCTAACAGTGCAAGCGATGGTAAGTGGCTACTGCAGTCCACTTCAAGCAGGTACTCTTAGCTAACAGTGCAAGTGATGGTAAGTGGCTACTGCAGTCCACTTCAAGCAGGTGCTCTTAGCTAACAGTGCAAGCGATGGTAAGGTGGCTACTGCAGTCCACTTCAAGCAGGTGCTCTTAGCTAACAGTGCAAGCGATGGTAAGTGGCTACTGCAGTCCACTTCAAGCAGGTGCTCCTAGCTAACAGTGCAAGCGATGGTAAGTGGCTACTGCAGTCCACTTCAAGCAGGTGCTCTTAGCTAACAGTGCAAGCGATGGTAAGTGGCTACTGCAGTCCACTTCAAGCAGGTGCTCTTAGCTAACAGTGCAAGCGATGGTAAGTGGCTACTGCAGTCCACTTCAAGCAGGTACTCTTAGCTAACAGTGCAAGCGATGGTAAGTGGCTACTGCAGTCCACTTCAAGCAGGTGCTCTTAGCTAACAGTGCAAGCGATGGTAAGTGGCTACTGCAGTCCACTTCAAGCAGGTGCTCTTAGCTAACAGTGCAAGCGATGGTAAGTGGCTACTGCAGTCCACTTCAAGCAGGTGCTCTTAGCTAACAGTGCAAGCGATGGTAAGTGGCTACTGCAGTCCACTTCAAGCAGGTGCTCTTAGCAGTAACTTTGATTAAATTTGCAGCCTATAATATGTTCCACTGCTTGAAACAAGCCTCTTGTCATTTGTAAGGGTTATGGGGTATTATATCCAAAAACAGCATTCCTAACACAATTTTATGTTTAGTGTTGAGTTTGTGTTATTTTAAAACTATATTAAAATATAAAGTAGCACGTAACACGCTAGAGGTAGCGTCCATCGTTCTTTTTGTTTTTTTTTTTTCATACGTTCTTCAGCGCGAAGTTTCTTCTCGGCAAGTATGTTTATACAGCAAAAGTTGAAAAATGAATTTGCAGTCGCAAGTGGTAACTTGGTGAATACGTGAATCATGGTTGGATCATGGCGAGGAGTTTTGATGATAAAGATAATGATGATGATTCACATTAGTACGTAAATGTTACGTGTTTTGTAATTTCTGTTTTATAAAGACGGGATATTTTCGGTACCTTAAAATATTTCTTTTATACATTTATTGAAAACTGACTCACCAAGATTATCAAAATTTACTGAAAAAGGAAATTAGTTAAATTTGTGTGAAATTTATTTCTGCAGTTAAAAACTAACGAAAAACATAAAAATTGAAAAAAATTTTTCACCAAGAAAAGTATTCACAATTAAAGTAGACAGTTCATTAAAATTATTTTCATTTTCAGGATATGCCGTTTGCACCACTCCCGTATTGGTTATTGTATCAATAGTGATGTGTTATATATTGCAATCTAGATGAAAATCATGATATAAAAAGCAATGAAATTAGTTTTGTCAATTTTAAAATTGCACGTTAATATTGAATAAGTGTTTCCAACCAATCATAAATTTGTTTATGTTGAGCTCAAATAAGAAAAAATATATACTCCTTCAATGGACCTGAATGTGCTTTAAGATAAATAATACGTTTAAGATATACTTGTTATATAATACTATCTAGTCACAATGGATAAATAAAAATATTTTAATATAATGTGTATTTTCTATTCATCTCTGTCTAATCCCAGCTCAAAATGCTTGTGCTAGAGATATAGTGGCGAGGGGAAGGGGCTTAGTAATAGTGGCTTGGTCACCCACGGTGAACTTAAGGGATCCCAGACGTTTGATCTATAGAGAAGCACTGGCCCGAGGTGACTGCTCTGCATAGACTTGCTGAGTCTCTCCATGAGCATAGGTGGACTAGCGTTTAACATTCTTGCCGGGCCGCATCACTGATATGACGGTGATGGGGAGGGGAGTGTCAGAACGATGCATGCCTTTCCCTACCTTTCGCAGTTAAAACGTTAGCATGTGCAGCAGATCCACCGTTGGGGCAGAGACGGTGCTTCCGGGTCACGTTTTTTTCTGGTTCCATGGCCTTCGCGTAACGGACATGAGGTCCGTTGTGCAAGTGCAGTGTCGTGTTCCCTACACGGCACTGCACTTGCACACGGGAAGACACAGGTGTCCTATAAAAATTGGGGGAGAGCTGTTCTCTGTCAAGAATGCGCAGGTGTCTGAACTGTTTAACTATAGTTTTATGAAATGATGGTGGAATTTCCTAGAGTATAAGAGAGACTAACACATCAAAAATGTGCTTCTCCCGTCACAAAGTGGACTTGCCATAATCATATGCATGCATGCAATCACTATAAGTTTGTATTGGGTAGCTCCTAAAGGGCTAAAATGCCAAATTTTCTCAAAATAGCAATCTTATCTACACGCAATACACTCTGGTGATAACCGTATTATCAGTGGGACGCTTTCAGCTCCCAGCTAATTCATTCCGCCTACCCAGCACGGTGAATATGAGATGGCATTAGGCCAGATTGAGATATGTAGACGCTCCTAGACAGTGGAAGTTACTCACTCCTCTGCCATTTTTTAACTTCCTATATTTTTTTATAGAAGAGGGGGGCAAACGATACGGATACGGCATACGGTTCACCTGATGTTAAGTGACTACCGCAGCCCATAAACAACCGCATCATCATCATCATCATCATCAGGTAAACGTACTCGTCAACAACTTCGAGCATAGTGCTCCCAACAACTACCGGCATAGGTGTGACATGGACATTAAATATAATCTTTGTTTTGTCCGTGTTCATCTTAAGACCTATCCGTTGGGAGGCACCATTGAGGTCATTGAGCATAGTGCTAAGGTCCTCCAACGATTCTGCCATAAGGACTATATCGTCGGCAAATCGAAGGTGAGTGATGTACTCGCCATTGATGTTAATACCGTATCCTTTCCAGTCCAGTAGCTTGAAAACGTCTTCCAACGCAGCGGTGAAGAGTTTCGGGGATATAACATCACCCTGTCTTACACCTCTCTTGCAGTTGGATAGGTTTCGAACTCTGGTTCTGTACTCAGATAGCCATAAACTCGTGCCACTAGAGGCCCGTAAGTTATGTTTACACACTACGTAAACGAGGGCCAAAATTTAAATTAATGTCTGAGTTGGGACGCTCCATTAATATTTTATGGCCTAAATTCTCATTCTGTGTTCCTATTTTCAGGCGACCATCTTTTGCTAGATCTTTTTCTCTAATCACGTATTTTACATGAACTATTTTTGTATTGCTAATGGGAATGTTATTATGATCTAATCTCGTTGAATTTCAAGTGTAGTCAGAGTCGAGTTTGGTATAAGCAATATTCACGCTTGTAACTACCGGATGACATTTATACTAGGCAATACATGGTTTTTTATTACGCGGATAGATTATTAATTTTGAAATCGTTAATCTTATAAATTTATTAAGTGTTATTATATTTTAGAAGAAAACATCATAAAGTTAATAATTTGAGTAATAATACGCACTTCGGAAATGTTGTAATCACCACTATCAAATGGTTTTAATGAATTACTATCATGATTTTTTTCGAAACGTAACACTTATATTAACCTGTTCGCCAAGCGAGCGCGCGCCATGTTATACTCCCGTTCACTCGGGACCTTTTTTGGCGGGAAAATTTGTAAGTTAGAAAATTTTTTTGCTATATTGCAAATTTTGCTATATTTTCACTTTGAGACAATATTTATGGATAAAACTTACAGGAATTCTTGTTGAATGTATAAACTATCGAATAAAATTATTTTTGGTTGCTAGAAATTGTAATAAAATACGTAAATTACCCTGTATAGCATAGTAGTAGCATATACTTCAATTTTAGTGACAAAATTACTACTAATTTGAATTCTACACTTTTGTTTTTGGAGAAATTTATATCAAATTGTTTGGAAAAATTATATTTTTATGTTTTATATGTTTCCATTCGTTACTCATACCAAAATATTAAAATATTATAAAAATTAAAAATAAAATAAAATAATATTTTATCTCTATGACATTTCGAACAATATTTCTAAAATATGTTTGTGTGAATTTGAAATAAATACAACGTCATGTTATTTGAAATATATACGAAAACTATTTTTACTTACATTTTACAATAAAAATAAATGAGAATTTGAAAAATAACACATTATGACTTCACTTTGTTTGGCACTCACCTGCCAAAACGGGCTTTCCGGAAATTGAAGTACTTTTGGCAATTTACTTTTCACTTTTAATACCACAAATTACATATCTACGTGTTTACTATATTACAAGGAATATAAAAAAGTATAATACTTTCGTTTTTAGTCCAGACACAAATATAAAATTCTATAAAAAAGACGGAGCACCTTCAACAAAGTGACACGTGGAACGCCGGAAGTTCAGAGTGATTTCTTTTTTTTTTTCTAAGAAACATTGCCAGGTTATGGTTTAAAATAAAAGAGCATATCTTTGTCTTTGATACTAATATCTATTGCATAGTGTCTTTGGTTTTGTTTAAAACGAAAAAATAGTTTTTTCATAGGTAGACATGTTTACATAATTCTGATCTAATTCGATCACTACTTGGCGGGCGTAAGGTTGGTATTGCGCGATCGAAGGTGAGCTAGGCTTGGTTAACAGGTGGATAAATGCCCGTTCTGTCACGGTACAGCCTATAAAAATCTACTGCTGAAAATAGTTCTACGAATAATATTTGTGATAGTTGCAATGATTGGCTCATTTTTTTTACTTTTTACTAAATGGTCGATGGTTATCACTTACGACTATTACATAAATACTACCAGATTGCAGGTCTTCTTTTGCATCAAAAATCAATATTATGTTACAATTTTATGGGTAAAAAGCTAATATAATTACAAATTATGCTGGCATCTCTCTAGTTTTAGTGTTCTGTGATAAAACATAGAAGGCCACTTTTAGCCTTCTTTTCTTTGAATACAACAAAAGTAATGTCAGTACTGTATGTACAACCCTTGGTGTCAAAATCTATTTCCCAGAGGCCAACATAAACGAAAAGTGATTTTGGGGTCGATGAAGTCTAAAAAGAACGACCCCTATTAATTGACACAAGCTCTTATTTTAAACTTTCAAGATACTGTGTAAATTATGTTACATTTTCAAATTAATATCAGTCTAATATTTTAGTTGGAAGTATAATTGTTGATTGCCTCGTTGGTCTAGCAGTTCTAATAGTGCGACTGCTGATCATGAGGTCCTGGGTTCGAATCCCGGGTCGGCCAAAAAATCAATTATTGAGTTTTTCTGTCAAAGAAATTCTCAGTAGCTGCCCGGAGTCAGAAAATTGGCGGTGTCTCACCCCCGTGCCTCGGAAAGCACGTAAAGCCGTAGGTCCTGCGCCCGACCTCTTTCCGGTCGTGTCAGTTTACCGTCCCAGCGGATTATGAGAGTGAGGGAATAGAGAGTGCACCTGTGCTTGCGCATACACTTGGGCACTATAATCCTGTCCTGCGCCGAAGGCTAGCCTCCGTTGAGACAAGTCGCCATGGCCGAAATTCGGCCTGTAGGACATTATTATTATTATTATGATTGTTGTACTTTTAAAAATCTCAAGAAGTCAATAGGCATGCACAAGTTCGTACATGATGAAAATATTGGTAAATTAGAGCTGTGACTCGCCAGCAAAGCAAAGTCAGGAATTTGCATTTAGAAAAAGCCAAAATTAGGGGCTTTTAAAGTTCTAATTAGGTGCTAAGTTTAAAAAATAAGCGCTCTAATTGTTTTACAGAAGCTTCTTTTTAAGGAAGAAATCTTTTGGTAAATCGTGAAGTGGTGGACCGCCAAGCCTCCATATGGTGTGGTTCGTATCGTATTACATTTCACGTCATCGATTTCTTATATTTGCGTGGATGGAAATGAAATTAATTGAAAAACAAAAATCATTAATATGTATCTATATTCCGTTTGTATGTACATTATTGGCTGCATATTTCACTTGCAACATTTTAATTTAAATTTATCAGTTTTTGTATTGGCAACTCCCCTTTTGATCCCCAAATTCAAGTGTATAGACAGATTTCTCTCAAGCAAATAATTGTTAAATAATATTCCAAAATAAAATTTATACTTGCATTTTATTTATACAAATTAGTTTCTCTCTTAAGCATTCCCTGTTGTTTTGTTTTTAAGTTAAAGAGTAATTAGTTGTAAACATTAATTTGTTAGAATATGTAATAAATGACATGAAATTGTAAATGCTAATAAAATTGAAACGCTCATGTTATTACCGAAGGAAAAACTCCAGCCTGTTTGACACAATAAAATTATACAAGGGTGGAAAGGTGATGAAAAGCTTTTGTTCATGCTAGGGACGGCTGCGGTAATATCAATAAAATGCAAACATACATTATACCTACATTCACAAATTTAGGGTTTTAGTCCTCTTTGTTGGAAATTGTTTTTTGTGATCGAATCAGGTGTTAGCGAGGGCTAATAATCATCCGTTCACCAGATGTCGCTAGTTGACAGTGAAGTGAACTTTTTTTGTTACACAATGTCTTTTAATTGAGATGTTAGATTTAAATAAAAGTTTCTGCAGTATTATGTTAACACACCAAATAATAGTTTAATTATTTGATCTTTAATTAATTGCAAATTTTAACTCTTTTTTAAATAATTTTTCATCTTTTATGAATATATGTAGTTTGTTTTATTCATTTTTTAATCCAATTAATATAAAATACAACTAATAATAGAGAAAGAAAGATTTATGATGCGGCAAATATCCTATGAGGCAATCTATGAAGAGGTCTATGTTCAGCAGTGGACTTCTGATAGTCAGTAATAGTAACGGTAACTGAACGTGCGTGCAAAGCCTTCATCATACGAGCTGCCTCGTGGGGGCATATAATGAAAAACATAGTTGCTGCACTGGGCAAGTGAGTTGGCAACCAGAGTTTTCATTATTTTGAGCGGTTATCAGGAAGATTCTGCTGCCCATCTTCTGTTTCATGTTCCCTCTGTCACCTCTTACGACACCCACGGGACGATATGCACAATTGTCTATGCGAAACCCACAAATGGTAATGAAAAATAGTACCAGTGCGGGGATGCCAGCTAACCAGCCAGCCAACTTCAGCGTAGTGAGTATGGGAAACTCTAATGCATAAGGTGATGGCTTCGGGGTCGTTGTGGACACATTGTGGCCCATACTTGCCCCCCATGAGGTTGGTATACTTAGGCTTTCCCTATGAAGGTTAGGGCCACAATGCAGATAATATGGTTGTAGTACGATTGGGTAGGACCACGATCTCACTGAATAACAGCGTAAAAAAGCAGCCTAAAGCTGCCATGTTACGTGTGGTGAGTGTAGAGCGCCGGCGAACCCCTTTACTGTAAACGAGGCATTCCATCTTAGTCCTCTGGGATGACAACGAATCTGCATTTGGATTCGTAATCGACTGTAAATGTAGATATATATATATCGGCTACAGGATCTATTTGCCATCAGGTGGACTGTGTGCTCGTTGGTCACCCTTAAAAAAATGGAGGATACGGTAACACAATAAGACATTCACGATACTTGTGAGACAGGATAAACGAAAAAGTATCACCACAGAACCGAACCGAAATCCAACGATTGTGCACTTCACAAGAACTGTTTCGAACCCACGCCTCTGAATTGTATATTCCTAAATAGAGATCCCAGACTATTAGGCCATGCGTTCGCAGTCACGATAGAACGCTAATATAATTTCATTTGGTACAAAAAAGTATTTTTGTTCAACACTTTATTCGTTGTAGGACCATGCTGCAGCTTTATTGTGGTTGTATCACGTATGAGTCTGCTCAGGGAAGGACTACGCTCTCAGATAATACCAGCGTAAAATGGCAGCTTAACGCTGCTGTTTTGCGTATGGTGAGTTTGAACAACCGGAGAACCTTTTTACTAGAAACGAGGTTGTTGGCGACGCGCCTATAAGAATATTTCAGTTTAATAAGTCAACCGATGACGAATAGCTTCTAAAAAACAAATTATCGAGCAACAATGTTCTAATAAGAAAATGCTTAGTTAAATCTTGAAGAAATGTCGAATTAATGATATGAAGGTCTTGGGTTCGACTCCCAGGCCGGACTAGTTTATTTGTTTTCCTAAGTAATATCGCTTCATAAATTCATAAGGAATTTAAGATATAAATTATGTTACCGGATTGGTTCCCCGGTTGAAATCATCTTTCCAATGATGTAAATTCAAAGGAATATTAAAGTGAAGTTAGAGATCGGATTTGTTCCCCGGTCGAGATGATCACTCTGTGCATAAATAGAATTAACGGAAATTAATCGCATAAGTATTGTCTTATATAAGTTTGATATGTTTTGTACGAAAACAAATGCCTATTTGCCATGATTGATTTATGAGAACATTCACTTATATTGTTATCTGATAAGAAACATGATAACTGATAAGAATCTGATTAGAGATAGTTTCCTACAGTTTGAAAATTGTGTAGATGCATTTATTCACCCAATATTGTTAAAATTGGTGTATATCAGACTTTCATTTTTTCTGATAGCCGAGAGCCGTGCAAAAGTTAGTTGTTCAAATAGTGTGAGTTCATAGACGCACGCTAAGCCACGCCCTTAGGAGGCCGAATATGTAAAAATTTAAAATGTTTGTAATTTCAGCAATTTATGTAAAAATGACTTGTTAAACATTTCAGGTTGATAGTACGTGCTAAAAAGGTGAATTCTGTGTTATTTTTATGTGAAAATTCCTGTGTATAAGTGAAATAATGATAGTTTTGTATAAGAAATGTAAAAGTGTTTTAAATAGTGAAATAAACAGAGAAAATGTAAATTAAACTATTGTATTAGTTAACTTATGTATAAATTCAAGTGGGAAACATTGTTTTAACTTTCTGTGTTAAATATTTAAGAAATTTTGACTTTGCACTTGTGATTAAAACAGGCATATTTTGTTTAATAAATAAAAGGTTTTTCGTGATATGAAAACGTAATGTATATCGTAGTGTAGATATTGTTTTGTGCTATCTATACAGATAAATTGTATTGATGTAAGACTTATGCAAATAAAGAAATTAAGTAAAACGTGAGAGAGTAATAGAACAAATTCATGTAATTGAGTTGCGCAAGCGCGCGAATGGCGCGGCTCACTTTCGCGTATAGCTCTGGGGTAGCTTAGTGAACGAGTTTTATTTTCGCGTATAGCTCTGGGGTAGCTTAGTGAACGAGTTTTATTGCAATTCGTTCGGGAATCCTTCGAGATAGTTCGGGAAAAAAGTTCGAGAAAAGTGAAAAACCAGCAGTCAATAAGAAGAGTATAGGGAAGTGATAGGGAAAAGTGATTACTCTCTCACGGAACGGTTTGAAGATAATTGCTGTTTTATTCCCAAGAAATTCATCCCTCAAAATTATACAGTCCACATCGAAGAATTAAGGCGTCGGGACCGGGACGACTTCGGAAGACCCGTAATCCCCGTCTGAACCTACTTGCTGAAAAGGAAGAGGTTATCGCCCTTGTATGTTACTCCGTTGCGGAGATCACATACGTTGTTCCCGAACCCAACGTAGGCATTATAGGAGGCCGGATCGAGAGAAGCCTCGATTCCTCCCTTCTGTTTCAGAGCCCGAACGTTTGTGCTCCTGGGTTCCTTTTCAATTGGTCCTTCGCAGCCGGATCAAGGAACCAGCTGTGGACTGCTGGTTGTGGAGAAGAAGACCTTCGGAGCCGAGTGAAGATCAGCAACCGAAGGAAGCCGGAGGTTTGAGCTGAAGCAATAGGACCAAAGGCCAGAAGACCAGGACGTCAGCACAGAATGACTGGACCTGGAACTACCGGAAGAAAGAAAACCGGGATTGCGGCTTGGGGCGTGTGCTCGCATGGGGCACGTATCGCAGTCGGGCGCAGGTGTCTTGTGAAGGCACTCATCGTGGCCAAGCAGGGCTTGGCATTTTTCCTGTCGGGCAAGCGTGCTCGGCATTTCCTGTCGGACGACCGTGTCTGGCATTTCTTGTCGGACGACCGTGTCCGGCATTTCCTGTCGGGTCATCAGGGTGCAAGAAGAAGCATCCACCGCTGTTGCTGCCAGGCGAGGGTGCGCGTGGGCACCTGACTGCATCGCGGCCGGAGGAGGGCGCTTGGACGAGGCGTCGCCGGCAACTGGGCGGCGAGCACAGCATACATCCCGACCACCTAACGGTGCCAAACGGTCGGGCTCTGGCACAACACCTTCGGGTGGAGCAGTTCTCTCGAGCGAGACTGCGCTTGCACTACCGCTCGACTGTTTCGTCATATTCCTTGGCGGAACAGTTCCTGAACCTTTCCTCCATTCCATTCCTGCACGACTCCATCCCTGGACGGCTCACCTCGGTAGGCCCCGTTCAGGATTGATAGGGCTGATAGGGTGGTAGTAGGATTGTAGGGTTGGGAGATAAGGGAGGGAAGGGGTAGTGGTGTTAGGTTGGGGTGTAGAAGGGTTGTAGGTAAGGGGTTGTAGGGACCGTAGGCCAACAATCACCTTCCTGCAAGACGAAGAAGGCACAAGACCAGACAGGTAGGAGCGAAGGGAGCAGGACAAGGACAGGGCTCTCAAGACAAGCTAAAGAGGCGGAACCATCTGGAGCGACCACAGCTACTGCGTCTAATGGGGCAACTCCTTCAAGTGGAGCCACCACCGACACGTCCACATGCACGTGGGACTCAGGGATGTCCATGGCAACGACAAGCAACAGGACGGACACCAGTGGTACGCAGGCCAGCACCGCACAACAATCCGTTATATCCAGGAGTGAAACGGTGGTCGAAAAAGTAGGTCAAAGGACCGAAGAAGCGGCATCGTCAAGGACAGTAATTGGGCACACTAGTGACAAAGGGTCACAGAGAGGTAGTAGGTCATCGCGATCGGCGAGGCTGAAAGCCGAATTAGAGGCGCGGATTAAATTCGAACGCTCAGAGCTCGAACGAGCACAGGCAGCTGCTGCCTTAGCCAAGTCTCAATTGGAGTTGGCACGACTCAACCGAGAAGAGGAGATCGACTCGAGTGAGGATAATGAAGAGCGGAATACTCAGGTGGAACCTTTCGTAAGGAGTTGGGTTCAGCAGACCATAATGAGCGCGCCGGTTAGTGTGACGCAACCCGATATTACTGATAAGGAAGCGTGTAAAGGATCACGCCGAAAAGGGGCGGAGATCGAGTGCAACCAAGGAAATGCACAGAAAACACACGCGAGTGAGGTGTCAGAATTGACCGAAGCGATTGTGAGTGCAATAAAGATAGCGGGAAAAGATAAGTCTTCCCAGCTTCATTTCCTCCAGGAATTACCGGTGTTCAATGGAGACCCGGGTGAATGGATAATTTTCAAAACGGTGTTTGAAGACACGAGAAGCCAATTTTCAGGGGTGCAAAATGTCGCACGCCTTAGGAGGGCATTAAAGGGCACCGCTAAGGAGGCGGTTAAGTCATTGTTATTTACTTTGTGTGAACCTGAAGAAATAATGAACGCTCTCGAGAGAAAATTCGGTAGGGTTGAGATGCTCATTCTAGCCGAAATCGAGAATGTAAAGCGTATGCCAAGATTGGCAGAAGATTGCCGGAATATAGGATCTTTTGCAAGTCGTATTACGAACGTGGTTGCCACGATACAAGCGTTGAATCAACCACAGTATTTATACTCACCGGAGTTAGTGAGCCGCATAGTGGAGAAACTCGGAACTATGATTAAATTTAAATGGTTTGAATATCGACCTCAGTATCCTTTGGAGCCAGAGTTACAGAAGATGGCCAAGTTTTTAAATTTATTGAGTGAACAATTTGGAACGTCCTTAAGCAATGAAAATGCGCCTGAAAAACGGAAGCGTCCTGAATTCAGGAAGCAAACTGTACACACCGCAAAGGGGTCTGTACGCAGCTGTGCCGAGAGCGAGCGCTATATGCGCCGAAGTAATACGAGCGAGCGTCTAGAACGCCGAAATAATAAAGGGCACAACCGACAAGTGGTTATGACAACCCAGGACAAGCCTGTAAGTCGGGTAACACATAAGTGTGTTATATGCAACAAGGAGCACTCTATAGTGAGTTGTTACAAGTTTAAGGACATGAATATTCGCGAGAAATGGGAAGCAGTCAAAAAAGCGAAAGTATGTTTCCAATGTTTGTCACCTAACCATAGGAGGTTAGAGTGCAAAGCGAAAAAATGTGGTGTAGAGGGATGTAGAATGTCACATCATCGGATGCTACACCGATACTCCAATGAAAATACCTCGCCACAAGGGGACGAGGGGGTAAAGAGGCTCAGATTACAACCGTTAATACAGTGAATGCACTGGCATGTGCATACTTAAAGATTATACCGGTCGAGTTGTATGGACCTAGAGGAAAGGTCAAGACAACAGCTCTTCTGGATGATGGATCGACCATGACACTCATAGAGGAGTGGATGGCTCAGAAGTTAGCGCCTCGCGGACGTAAAGAAGAATTAGGTATTGAAGCCGTAGGAGGTAAGCGAATTAACGACGACAGTTCGTATCGCTTAAACGTTAAGATAAAAGGCATTTACTCGAAAGACTTAGAAGAGATAAGTGTACAAACAATTAAGTCACTTAACCTTTCTCCTCAGTCAGTAAGCCGAGAATTATTACAACGGTGTTCTCATTTGACACCGATTAAGGATGAGTTGATATATGAGAGGTCCAGACCTACCATATTAATTGGCCAGGACAATTGGCATCTCATAGTTACTCGTGAATTAATTTCAGGAGGTAAGAACCTACCTGTAGCATCGCTCACCAAACTTGGATGGGGTTTACATGGTCACATATCGGGTGGTATTAAAGCAATCAAAGTTGTTAACCACATTTCCACCAAGAAGGAGGAAGATATGGATAAGTTAATCAAGGATTATTTTAGTTTGGAATCTCTGGGAGTGTCTGCGCGAAAGCCCGCGAACGACCCAGAAGAACGAGCTTTAAATATTTTGAGCAAAACGGTACGTCGTATACCTAATAATAGGTACGAGACTGCTTTGTTATGGCGCACAGATAATGAGTGCATGCCGTCGAATAGAGCGCAGGTTGAAAGTCGCCTGTTTAATATCGAAAAGAAGCTCGATAAGAATAGCGAGTTGAAAAAAATAATATGAGAAGCAAATAGAAAATCTCATCGTTAACGGTTACGCAGAATGAGCGAACCATGTTTCCATTTCCCCACGTACGTGGTACCTTCCCTCACTTCGCAGTGACTCACCCACAAAAAAAGAAAATAAGGATAGTTTTCGACGCCGCCGCAAGGACGGGCGGACGTTGTCTCAATGATGCATTGTTAACCGGACCGGACTTATTGAAGTTGCTGTTTGGAGTTCTGCTACGATTCAGAGAAGGAAGCGTGGCAGTGATGGCAGACATTAAAGAAATGTTCCTGCAAGTGAAAATCCGGGAAGAAGACAGGGATAGCCTTCGATTCTTATGGCGGCACAATCGTGACGCGCCACCGGAAGAGTATAGAATGACGTCACTCATATTTGGAGCGGCATCATCACCATGCATCGCTATATATGTAAAGAATAGGAATGCGCAGGATAACGCACATATCTATCCAGAAGCAGCTTCCGCTACGGAAAGCAACTTTTATATGGATGACTATCTACAGGCATTTCCCGACGTGACGACGGCCGAAAGGATAGTAAACGATATGTATGAATTACATAAACATGCTTCTTTCCAACTGAGGGGATGGGCTAGCAACCGACCCGAAGTTTTAAGTAAAATGGAAAATAAATATAAGAGCGACAGTGCTTCGCTGGGAGATAAAGAGCACACAGAGCGCACTTTAGGTTTGATTTGGAATATCAACGGGATATAATAAGTTTCTCCATAAGTCTTCGTAACACACCGGAAGAGGTGATGGAAGGTTTACCACCGCCTACGAAGAGGGAGATAACTAGCGCTGTGATGTCAGTCTTCGATCCTTTAGGACTCGCATCACCCATAACGATTCAAGGGAAGTCGCTGATCCAGCAAGTATGGAGGACAGGCATCTCTTGGGATGAAGAAGTTTCACACGAATTACACGTGTTATTTTGTAAATGGATATCGGAAGTGAAGAAATTAGGTCATTTAGAAGTACCTAGACCCGTTGCTGAAGGCGTCGGCAAGGGAGAGTTACACACTTTCACGGATGCTAGTGAAAAAGCATACGCTGCCGCGGTGTATTACGTCACCACGGACGAGCTAGGAAAAAGGCGGATTACGCTGATCGCCGCAAAGGCAAGAGTAGTGCCGTTGAAACCAATTTCGATTCCAAGGCTTGAATTGCAAGCAGCTCTTATGGGCAGCAGACTGGCTGCATCAGTTAGTGAAGAGAGCAAGTACGAGATATCCGAGAGAGTATTTTGGACAGACTCACGTACAGTGTTAGCGTGGATTAAGTCAGATCCTCGCGCTTTTAAACCATTCGTTGCTTATCGATTGGCTGAGATCGAAGATCACAGTAAGCCATGTGAACGGCGATGGGTTCCAACGTCACAGAACGTGGCAGATGACGCCACTAGAAATTTTCCTTCCACCTTCGATGTAAGTTATCGCTGGTTTCAAGGACCTGAATTCCTCAGGAAAAGTCCTGATTTATGGCCCAAACAAGTGGACACCATAAAAAGCTTAGAAACAGCCAGCTTAGAATCGCCAAAGGGCGTAAATGCGCTGAGAAAGCAAGAACCGTTAAGTCTACCCGACTACGGACGATTCAGCAGCTTTAAGAAATTCCTTGGGGTAACTACACGCACCTTACAAGCGGTAGAAAAGTTCAAGAGTTTAAGAAAGTCGGTTAAAGGACCCGACGACGCAGCCGAAAAGTCGGTTATGTGTTCCAACAAAGTTTTAGCAAAGTCGGTTAAAGGACCCGATGGCGCGTTGGACATAGCGCTCTCGAGAAAAGCGGAATTGTTAATTTGGAAGTTCGTTCAAGACGAGTGTTTTTATTCGGAAATAAAATGCTTGAAAGCAGGCAAAAGCGTTGAAAGAAATTCACGCTTAAGTAAATTATCTATGGAAATAGGAGAAGATAATTTACTCCGTTTAAATGGACGTTTACCTTTCAAGTCTAATCTGACCGAGGAAAGTAGAAACCTGTCGTATTAGACGGTAAACATGAAATCGTTAAAATGATGATTAGAGAAGTTCATCATCATTTTGGACATGCCAATCACCAGACGGTGATGAATGAGGTGAACCAGAAATTTTACGTCTTGAACTTGCGTAATGTAGTACGAGGTGTGTCACATCACTGTCAGTGGTGCAGGACATACAGGTCAAAACTGCAGAACGTGCCACAAGGAAATATTCCTCTGGAGAGAATAGCTCATCATGAACCACCTTTTACATGTTCAGCCGTAGATTATTTCGGACCTATGAGTGTGACTATAGGAAGGCGACACGAAAACGTTGGGGTGTTTTATTTACGTGTCTGACCACCAGAGCAGTACATCTGGAATTTGTAGCCTCATTGACACCAGCGTCAATGATAATGGCATTGAGGCGATTTATCGCCAGAAGAGGAAAACCAGCCGTTATATACAGTGATAATGGGACGAATTTCAAAGCTGCGAATAAAGAATTATTGAAAGCATGCGAAGAATGCCATGAGGGCATGAAAAATGAGTCATTTAAGAAATATATTAAATGGAAATTTATACCTCCGGGAGCACCGCACATGGGTGGCGCCTGGGAGAGGTAAGATCGATTAAAATTGCGTTGACCGCTACGCTCAAAGAAAAGAGCCCACGGGAGGAGGTTCTACATACGTTACTTTTAGAAGCAGAGCATACGGTAAATTCCAGGCCTCTGGTAACGTTCAGTATGGATAGTCCTGAAGAGGGTTTGACACCCAATCATTTTCTTTTGGGACGCTCATGTGGTGACCGACCACCTGGATTATTTTTAGAGCAACATTTGACGGGTCAACTCAATTGGAAAGCTGCACAGAGGTTAGCCGACCATTTTTGGACAAGATGGCTGAAAGAATACATGCCTACCTTAATACCTCGAACAGGTAACAACGGAAAGTTCATGGAACCTAAAGAAGGTGATATTGTTTTGATAATAGATCATTCGTTGCCACGAAATACGTGGCCGAAAGGCAAAATTAGGAGAACGCTACCGGGACCAGACGGTCACACCAGAGTGGTTGACGTCATTACTAGCACAGGTATCTTGAGGAGACCTACATCCAGAATAATAGTCCTGGTACCCGCGACGTGCTATCTATACAGATAAATTGTATTGATGTAAGACTTATGCAAATAAAGAAATTAAGTAAAACGTGAGAGAGTAATAGAACAAATTCATGTAATTGAGTTGCGCAAGCGCGCGAATGGCGCGGCTCACTTTCGCGTATAGCTCTGGGGTAGCTTAGTGAACGAGTTTTATTGCAATTCGTTCGGGAATCCTTCGAGATAGTTCGGGAAAAAAGTTCGAGAAAAGTGAAAAACCAGCAGTCAATAAGAAGAGTATAGGGAAGTGATAGGGAAAAGTGATTACTCTCTCACGGAACGGTTTGAAGATAATTGCTGTTTTATTCCCAAGAAATTCATCCCTCAAAATTATACAGTCCACATCGAAGAATTAAGGCGTCGGGACCGGGACGACTTCGGAAGACCCGTAATCCCCGTCTGAACCTACTTGCTGAAAAGGAAGAGGTTATCGCCCTTGTATGTTACTCCGTTGCGGAGATCACATACGTTGTTCCTGAACCCAACGTAGGCATTATAGGAGGCCGGATCGAGAGAAGCCTCGATTCCTCCCTTCTGTTTCTTAGTTGAATGTTTGAATAAGCTGCGTTTCCTTTTAGAGGTATTTCATCTTAGTTCTCATGGGTGACACCTCGTATCTTCTATTTGAATCAAAATCGTAAATATAAAAGTTAAAAGTTAAAGTTACAGCCTATATACATCCCACTGCTGGGCACAGGCCTCCCCTCATTTCTGAGAGGGTTTTATGGCAAGGAAGTGTTTGCCGCGCTGCCCTATGTGTGTTGGCGAACTTCACATGTCTTCAATTTTTTTTTCTTATTTCTCAGTAATACAGGTATCCTCACGATGTTTTCCTTCACCTGCAGGAAATCAGCACTTAAAATTGCAATTAACAATTTCATTGGTGCCGGCGGGGATCGAACCCGGTTTGCTCGCGTACTGTGAAATTTACAGCGAGCGCTAACCGTCTGAGCTATATGTAGATGCATATTGGCCACAGGATATTCTCATTCGTCCCATACGTGATTTAGCATTGAGGTATTAAAGCTGTATATATATATATATATGTATACAGCTTTAATACCTCAATGCTAAATCACGTATGGGACGAATATATATACAGCTGTATATATATGTATATAGTTGTACCACGCTCTCACAGATTACCAGCGTAAAAAAGCAGCGTAATGCTGCTGTTTTTTGTATTGTGAGTGTAGAGTATCTGAGACCTTTTTTTACAGGAATCGCGGCATTCCATCTTAGTCCTCAGGGGTAACAACGCATTTGCATTTTGGCATTATCTATGGGCCACAGCTATAAAAAATACCATTTCTATTCATTCTTAAAGTTTTCTATTAGCGTAACGGCTGTAGAAATTCAACGTTGCTAAGCCTGTTGATGTTTTAACTTTACGTCTTAGAGATTGTTGTGTAATGTTTCAAGTTAATAATGAAACTCTTAAAAGTACAAAACTTCGCGTTGAAAATATTTATTTTTACACTATTTGTATATTAAATTACAAATTTTGAAACTCAGGATGAGCGCTAGAAATTTTGCTTTTAAGACTTCATTAATTATGAAAGAGTTGTAGTTATAACTTCTCAGGTGCTACCCATTTGTTAAACAGTGAAATTAATGACTAAGGAATACCTGTATTTTATAATCTAGAATTTTCTCCTTTGTCGTGGAGGCAATATACAAACATAAATTGCAAAAGACAAATATCCAGACCCGTAACAACCATTTGTAGGCCATACAAATACATGTTCCGTGCGCGACTTGAACCCGTGGACCCCAGCGCTGCAGCTCATTGTAAGCCACTGCTCCACCGAGCCGTCAAATTATTTGTAGCTCACACTGATTTCGTGTTTCAATATTTCTTACGTAATATATTTATTACATATTAATCCTGGTGTATTTTGACGTTTTTTTTTTATTTTCCATTTATAATAAACGTGTGGAAATACTGTTTTTGTTACTATTTTGAAATTTTAGGGTACTTGATAATAATAGAAGAGTATGTCCATACACAGATGCATTTCCTCTTACTAGCCTAGAAATATTCGATACAATCCTTTTTTGATAGTATCAGAGGTGAACTTATATGTAGGTTTAGAAACGCGGAAGATGATTTTAAATTGAAATTGTCAATAGATATTACGAAATCATTTTGAAAATAAAAGGCAATACATTTATTTTATTTTAGAAATACTGATACTATAATAATTATATATATATATATATATATATATATATATATATATGTCGGAAATATGGTGTAACACGGTAAGCCAAAATTGTGTGGGAAATAACAGGATAGCGTTAATTATTAAAAAATGGTAAAAATGTGAGAGCTGATGTTCAACTTGCTCTCTTGCTTGCGCAATTTATTGTTATCAATAATAGGACAGCGTAACGCTCTATACATTCAGCATAGAGTAATTACAGTTTGAGACCATACTGCAGTGTGTCCCCGTCACAATTACACACCGGCGCAATGTGAAGGACACAAGTACATGATTGTTGGAGCGGAAAACCTAGTGGTTGTTTTTATGGTGAGGCAGCACCACTGTCCCTATTTGACAAGGGTTCAGTCGAGCTACCGCACTATTGTTTCCATTGTAATGAAAGAGATCTAAGACCACACACTTTTAATTTTGCACTACAACTTTATTCTACACTTCCTATTATGAGACTCACAAATGATACTTAGTTACAATTTTAATACAAAGTTTTACCAGGAAAATAGAACTACACTGACGAGCGCAGGAACGGAAGTGATTCTGTTGCCGCGTTCATTCAATAAGGAAAACGTAATAACGACTTAGGTGTGCTCTGATTGGTCGACGGTTTGATTGGTCAATACTTGACTAAACAATAACTTTTTATTGAATTCATTAGGTTACTTAAGCAATTTCAATTATCAGGATTATTAATCAAATCGACAATTATTTATTCTACGATTTAAAACCATATTTGAGTTAAAAGTTGATAATGGAATAAATAGTTGTTTTACCAGGAAAATAGTGGTCAATAAAGAGATTTGTAAACCAAAAGAGTTTTAAAGAACTAGCTAGTTACATGTTATGTTTCTGATAAATTGCTCTTATTAAATTGTAGTATTAATAATTATACACCGTTGATTATTATAATCAATTAAAAGACAATGCAAAGCTTATGCTTTATCAACCGATGATGTACTTGCTCCGACACGGCCATTCTGATCGGCGGTGCGCGCTCTGCACCTGCCGTGAATAATCTTCTATCTCTATTGACCTGTTAACACAGTATTCATTTTGTAAATAATGGCTTTGATTGGGAGCCATACCCAATAATTACGAGATGATCATATAGAAAGTGAAGCTTTAAAAAGCACACTTAATTTTAATAATTAAAACCATAAATTATTCTTACTGCATTTATAAATATGTAAAGTTACAGATTGTAGTTGTAATCTCAATTAGGTATAGTATTGTATCATTCTCACGTGACGGTAATGCTCTGTGATAGACACAAAGTCTTTGATTTGAAGGAATAGAGGAAGTAGGATCAGGAACACCGCTCTGTGATAGACACAAAGTCTTTGATCTGATGGAGAGTAAGGTCAGGAGTTTAGGACCATTGCTCCGTGACAGGCACGAAGTCTCTTTATTTGACGGGAAAATAGGGAACTGGGTGCTGAGCGGTCATGGACGCCGTGGTCCCAGCAGGATAACATGAGAGTATAAATTGTCGCCTCCACGGCTATAATTTATTTTTATTTTTAAAGGATTACTTATGTTTATATTTTTCTCACGTGACGGTAATGCTCTGTGATAGACACAAAGTCTTTGATTTGAAGGAATAGAGGAAGTAGGATCAGGAACACCGCTCTGTGATAGACACAAAGTCTTTGATCTGATGGAGAGTAAGGTAAGGAGTTTAGGACCATTGCTCCGTGACAGGCACGAAGTCTCTTTATTTGACGGGAAAATAGGGAACTGGGTGCTGAGCGGTCAAGGACGCCGTGGTCCCAGCAGGATAACATGAGAGTATAAATTGTTGCCTCCACGGCTTGTGGTTATTATTTTTTTTTTTTTTTAGAGAATAACTTAATGTTTATGTTTGCCTCCACGGCTTTTTAATGTGAATGAAGTAAAATTGTTTAGTTTAATAGCTATGTAAATAATAGATACAGTAATTATAATAGATAGTAGCTTAGAATAAATTGGAAACTGCTCACCATTTAATTTGTAGCATCTATTCTGACTGAAGGTCCAGCAGCGTTCTCTACCAGATTACAGTCGTCATTTTGCAAGTTTTGAGGCTGTAAATCATTTAGGGAAAGCGAATCATGGGATCCACCATCACTTATTAGCTCGTTGACAGGCTCGTCCCTCGGCGACACGCCTGCCTGCTGGTTTGGGCACCTGGTTGTGGGGCACGTCGTAACTGCTCATGCGGGACTTTACGGGGCCGACAATGGTGACTGACAACTTTCTTCAGGAGGTATCGGTCGTTATAGAGTACTCTATGAATATTGTAGGGCACACTAAACTTGTGGTCCAACAAAATCTGGTTTCTGTTGTATTAAGGCGAAATAATAAAAATACTACCTTAAATGGCATAGCAAGATCCTCCGTTATGCGGAAAACATTGCAACATTAATTTTGAAATAAATATGTGGTAAAGTGAAGGATTAATGTTAAGTACTACGTTAGACGAAAACACGATTCCGTAAAATTTTCTCCATAGAAAAAAAAAGATCCAAAGTTACCTCCAAACTGAACAACAAAACCGCTGGTATTCATAAAATACTTTAAATTAGATCATGAAACTCTGCATACCAACTGCACAAACTATAAGGCAGGGCTTATGTTTTTTTTTTTCTTTTTTTAAATTACCATTATTTTCACTGTAAAAAAGAAATTACCTGAACTATCGGCGTCTTGAAGCTTGTTTCCTGCCACTCGATCAATCTCCATCAGTCTTGCTTAGGCTTTCGAAGGGGAAAGCTGTGACGCTATAATGTGATTGTTAAGTAAGAATATAACATGAAAGTTTCTCACCGGGATGGAATCCATATTTTCCTATGTGTCTAATCGACGATGACTGACGAAACCCTGAACTAGCACTAGCTAGTTTTTACGCAGGTTGGGCTGGTGCTGGTGCTGTCACCGGCGTATTAACAATGCCGGATGCTCGTTTGTGTCCGTATCTTATCCGTGACGTGTCGTGTATCTTAGCCCGTTCTTTGTCAAACCAGAGTTTGTCTTTCGCCGACGCCTCGGTCATCCTTTGTTGCACATGACATTGCAATGCATCGTAATTAATGGATGTGGTATAAAAAATTACAAAATTATGTAACTCGGGAGATACACAGTTCGATCGTCGGGTGAGAAGTATAAGAAGAGTATTACCTATCGTTCTATGTATTCATCGGGGTTTTTTTTTTTTAGAAGCATTTCTATTTCGTCAGCGTTAACGCGAGATTTAGCGTAACCTTGAGTAAAGACGAAAGAGTACTTATTAAGAAGAGCAAGTAGTTGATTTATCTCAAATTCATCAATTAAATCAGGATTAAAATTTTCTAAAATAGGACTATGTGATCGTATAGGAATGCACGAGGTTTAAGAAATTAGGGCAGTACTATTACGTGTAATAATTACACTTAGACCAGTTTCATGTAGTAAGTTTGCACCAATTAAAACGTCTGAAGTTATTTCGAAGTCGGGTAGTACGTGAAACAAAATCTCTGTAGGAATATTATTAATCAGGCATAATAGCTGTTAATGTGCTGGTAGATATAACAGGGAACGGACCAATTCTACATAAATAGTTCATAACTTATGGCCTGGAAATTAATTCGCAATAGATTCACGCATAATGGAACACTCGGTGCCGCTATCGAAAACAGTATTTATAAGTAAATTACCTACTCGAACACGCACGATGTTTAAGATAGAACTGCGGGTACTATCACTCAATTTATTTATATATATATATATATATTAGAAGTTATTAGTTTTTCGCGGCGAAAAATAAAACGACTCGAATATGTGACCAGGCTTTGAACAAAATGAACAAAATTTACTATCACTAGTTGTAGCTAAAGGCGTCGACCGATTTTTATCGAATGAAAGGACGTTAGAATTACTTTTAGTACGGCAATCATCAGAAGTATGGCCGATCTTTTCGCAAATACTACAAGAAGAACTTCTGTTATCAAAAGAATATTTAAAACTTTTTTTTTTTCGGGAGGTAGATTTGAATTATTTATGGAATGTAATGGGATGCTTAACACGAATGGATGAGGCAACGAATATCAATTCTGGCATCGAGGTGGCCCTAACATTCATTTACTCAATTCTAAGGCGTTCGTCACCCACGGTTCCGATAACGGCCTCTACAGCATCACTGTTTTCAAGTTTGTCTTTCGTCAAGCGTCTCCATAGAAATCATGCCCGAGATAAGAACTCGGCGATATCCTTAGGGGAGTCGTAAATGTGCTCTCTAAATCTCAGTATGTCACGCGTATAACGGCTTTCTGGTTCGGAGGTGGTGGTGATGTTTTGACGCAAATCTTCCCACGTAGAATTCGTCATTAGCCGGTTATCGGCCAACATTTTAGCACGTCCTTTTAAAAGGCTAGTGACTTTCAATTGAATGTCATAATCACTGAGTTGATAGGTGTTTTAGCTGAAGAAATGTAATTGCATACGAATGACTATAACACAGTGAGATAAGGAATTTACTTACACGCATCCGCCTGAACTCTGAACACGCTCATATTTGACACATTACCTTTGAGGTGAGAGTATTGGAGTTAGCAGTAACAGTATTGTAGGATCGATAACGTATCATTATCGCTGTCGACTGGCTCTTATGGACATCTTCTTTATTGATCATCGTAGTAGCGACTTCTGCTAATCCCGTAAGCCAGTAAACTGTAACACTTATCAGCAAATTAGAACACAAATAGCTACTTACTCTTTTAATCGATAGCACATTAAAGTTATACATTTTTTTTGTACATCGCTTAACGTTTCGTACTTTAAAATGTACCCAAAGTAAATCACATTTCGCATGAACTATCAAATAATGATATCACTCGAGCAACTTAAATTTCCACTGTACTTTCAACATTTGTTAACATATTTGGGTTAATTAAAAAAAATTAAGAAAGTACTTTTGATATAAATCAAACCAAAAGATTTAACGTTTGGCTTAAAACATTTCACTTTAAACTTTTGCTCTCTATTTTTATAAGTCAATGTCGTTAATAGGAACAGCAACTTTCATTACGTTATGTAACATAAAAAAATCAAAGGTATCAGGTAACAGCGTATCATAGTCTTTCACAAACGTAACAACACATAAACTATTCGAAGATTATATGTGGGCGATAAGAAGAACTTTATCCCACTTCTGATGTCGGAAATATGGTGTAACACGATAAGCCAAAATTGTGTGGGAAATAACAGGATAGCGTTAATTATTAAAAAATGGTAAAAATGTGAGAGCTGATGTTCAACTTGCTCTCTTGCTTGCGCAATTTATTGTTATCAATAATAGGACAGCGTAACGCTCTATACATTCGGCATAGAGTAATTACAGTTTGAGACCATACTGCAGTGTGTCCCCGTCACAATTACACACCGGCGCAATGTGAAGGACACAACTACATGATTGTTGGAGCGGAAAACCTCGTGGTTGTTTTTATGGTGAGGCAGCACCACTGTCCCCATTTGACAAGGGTTCAGTCGAGCTACCGCATATTGTTTCCATTGTAATGAGAGAGATCTAAGACCACACACTTTTAATTTTGCACTACAACTTTATTCTATACTTCCTATTATGAGACTCACAAATAATACTTGCAAAGTTTTACCAGGAAAATAGAACTACACTGAGGAGCGCAGGAACTGAAGTGATTCTGTTGCCGCGTTCATTCAATAAGGAAAACGTAATAACGACTTAGGTGTGCTCTGATTGGTCGACGGTTTGATTGGTCAATACTTGACTAAACAATAACTTTTTATTGAATTCATTAGGTTACTTAAGCAATTTCAATTATCAGGATTATTAATCAAATCGACAATTATTTATTCTACGATTTAAAACCATATTTGAGTTAAAAGTTGATAATGGAATAAATAGTTGTTTTACCAGGAAATTAGTGGTCAATAAAGAGATTTGTAAACCAAAAGAGTTTTAAAGAACTAGCTAGTTACATGTTATGTTTCTGATAAATTGCTCTTATTAAATTGTAGTATTAATAATTATACACCGTTGATTATTATAATCAATTAAAAGATAATGCAAAGCTTATGCTTTATCAACCGATGATGTACTTGCTCCGACACGGCCATTCTGATCGGCGGTGCGCGCTCTGCACCTGCCGTGAATAATCTTCTATCTCTATTGACCTGTTAACACAGTATTCATTTTGTAAATAATGGCTTTGATTGGGACCCATACCCAATAATTACGAGATGATCATATAGAAAGTGAAGCTTTAAAAAGCACACTTAATTTTAATAATTAAAACCATAAATTATTCTTACTGCATTTATAAATATGTAAAGTTACAGATTGTAGTTGTACTCTCAATTAGGTATAGTATTGTTTCATTCTCACGTGACGGTAATGCTCTGTGATAGACACAAAGTCTTTGATTTGAAGGAATAGAGGAAGTAGGATCAGGAACACCGCTCTGTGATAGACACAAAGTCTTTGATCTGATGGAAAGTAAGGTCAGGAGTTTAGGACCATTGCTCCGTGACAGGCACGAAGTCTCTTTATTTGACGGGAAAATAGGGAACTGGGTGCTGAGCGGTCATGGACGCCGTGGTCCCAGCAGGATAACATGAGAGTATAAATTGTCGCCTCCACGGCTATAATTAAATTATTTTTGATTTTTAAAGGATTGTTTTACTTATGTTTATATTGTTTCTCACGTGACGGTAATGCTCTGTGATAGACACAAAGTCTTTGATTTGAAGGAATAGAGGAAGTAGGATCAGGAACACCGCTCTGTGATAGACACAAAGTCTTTGATCTGATGGAGAGTAAGGTAAGGAGTTTAGGACCATTGCTCCGTGACAGGCACGAAGTCTCTTTATTTGACGGGAAAATAGGGAACTGGGTGCTGAGCGGTCAAGGACGCCGTGGTCCCAGCAGGATAACATGAGAGTATAAATTGTCGCCTCCACGGCTTGTGGTTATTATTTTTTTTTTTTTTTTAGAGAATAACTTAATGTTTATGTTTGCCTCCACGGCTTTTTAATGTGAATGAAGTAAAATTGTTTAGTTTAATAGCTATGTAAATAATGGATACAGTAATTATAATAGATAGTAGCTTAGAATAAATTGGAAACTGCTCACCATTTAATTTGTAGCATCTATCCTGACTGAAGGTCCAGCAGCGTTCTCTACCAGATTACAGTCGTCATTTTGCAAGTTTTGAGGCTGTAAATCATTTAGGGAAAGCGAATCATGGGATCCACCATCACTTATTAGCTCGTTGACAGGCTCGTCCCTCGGCGACACGCCTGCCTGCTGGTTTGGGCACCTGGTTGTGGGGCACGTCGTAACTGCTCATGCGGGACTTTACGGGGCCGACAATGGTGACTGACAACTTTCTTCAGGAGGTATCGGTCGTTATAGAGTACTCTATGAATATTGTAGGGCACACTAAACTTGTGGTCCAACAAAATCTGGTTTCTGTTGTATTAAGGCGAAATAATAAAAATACTACCTTAAATGGCATAGCAAGATCCTCCGTTATGCGGAAAACATTGCAACATTAATTTTGAAATAAATATGTGGTAAAGTGAAGGATTAATGTTAAGTACTACGTTAGACGAAAACACGATTCCGTAAAATTTTCTCCATAGAAAAAAAAAGATCCGAAGTTACCTCCAAACTGAACAACAAAACCGCTGGTATTCATAAAATACTTTAAATTAGATCATGAAACTCTGCATACCAACTGAACAAACTATAAGGCAGGGCTTATGTTTTTTTTTTTTTTTTTAAATTACCATTATTTTCACTGTAAAAAGAAATTACCTGAACTATCGGCGTCTTGAAGCTTGTTTCCTGCCACTCGATCAATCTCCATCAGTCTTGCTTAGGCTTTCGAAGGGGAAAGCTGTGACGCTATAATGTGATTGTTAAGTAAGAATATAACATGAAAGTTTCTCACCGGGATGGAATCCATATTTTCCTATGTGTCTAATCGACGATGACTGACGAAACCCTGAACTAGCACTAGCTAGTTTTTACGCAGGTTGGGCTGGTGCTGGTGCTGTCACCGGCGTATTAACAATGCCGGATGCTCGTTTGTGTCCGTATCTTATCCGTGACGTGTCGTGTATCTTAGCCCGTTCTTTGTCAAACCAGAGTTTGTCTTTCGCCGACGCCTCGGTCATCCTTTGTTGCACATGACATTGCAATGCATCGTAATTAATGGATGTGGTATAAAAAATTACAAAATTATGTAACTCGGGAGATACACAGTTCGATCGTCGGGTGAGAAGTATAAGAAGAGTATTACCTATCGTTCTATGTATTCATCGGGGTTTTTTTTTTTTAGAAGCATTTCTATTTCGTCAGCGTTAACGCGAGATTTAGCGTAACCTTGAGTAAAGACGAAAGAGTACTTATTAAGAAGAGCAAGTAGTTGATTTATCTCAAATTCATCAATTAAATCAGGATTAAAATTTTCTAAAATAGGACTATGTGATCGTATAGGAATGCACGAGGTTTAAGAAATTAGGGCAGTACTATTACGTGTAATAATTACACTTAGACCAGTTTCATGCAGTAAGTTTGCACCAATTAAAACGTCTGAAGTTATTTCGAAGTCGGGTAGTACGTGAAACAAAATCTCTGTAGGAATATTATTAATCAGGCATAATAGCTGTTAATGTGCTGGTAGATATAACAGGGAACGGACCAATTCTACATAAATAGTTCATAACTTATGGCCTGGAAATTAATTCGCAATGGATTCACGCATAATGGAACACTCGGTGCCGCTATCGAAAACAGTATTTATAAGCAAATTACCTACTCGAACACGCACGATGTTTAAGATAGAACTGCGGGTACTATCACTCAATTAACTTATATTTAGAAGTTATTAGTTTTTCGCGGCGAAAAAAAAACGACTCGAATGTGTGACCAGGCTTTTGAACAAAAATGAACAAAATTTACTATCACTAGTTGTAGCTAAAGGCGTCGACCGATTTTTATCGAATGAAAGGACGTTAGAATTACTTTTAGTACGGCAATCATCAGAAGTATGGCCGATCTTTTCGCAAATACTACAAGAAGAACTTCTGTTATCAAAAGAATATTTAAAACTTTTTTTTTTTCGGGCGGTAGATTTGAATTATTTATGGAATGTAATGGGATGCTTAACACGAATGGATGAGGCAACGAATATCAATTCTGGCATCGAGGTGGCCCTAACATTCATTTACTCAATTCTAAGGCGTTCGTCACCCACGGTTCCGATAACGGCCTCTACAGCATCACTGTTTTCAAGTTTGTCTTTCGTCAAGCGTCTCCATAGAAATCATGCCCGAGATAGAGAACTCGGCGATATCCTTAGGGGAGTCGTAAATGTGCTCTCTAAATCTCAGTATGTCACGCGTATAACGGCTTTCTGGTTCGGAGGTGGTGGTGATGTTTTGACGCAAATCTTCCCACGTAGAATTCGTCATTAGCCGGTTATCGGCCAACATTTTAGCACGTCCTTTTAAAAGGCTAGTGACTTTCAATTGAATGTCATAATCACTGAGTTGATAGGTGTTTTAGCTGAAGAAATGTAATTGCATACGAATGACTATAACACAGTGAGATAAGGAATTTACTTACACGCATTCGCCTGAACTCTGAACACGCTCATATTTGACACATTACCTTTGAGGTGAGAGTATTGGAGTTAGCAGTAACAGTATTGTAGGATCGATAACGTATCATTATCGCTGTCGACTGGCTCTTATGGACATCTTCTTTATTGATCATCGTAGTAGCGACTTCTGCTAATCCCGTAAGCCAGTAAACTGTAACACTTATCAGCAAATTAGAACACAAATAGCTACTTACTCTTTTAATCGATAGCACATTAAAGTTATACATTTTTTTTGTACATCGCTTAACATTTCGTACTTTAAAATGTACCCAAAGTAAATCATATTTCGCATGAACTATCAAATAATGATATCACTCGAGCAACTTAATTATTTCCACTGTACTTTCAACATTTGTTAACATATTTGGGTTAATTAAAAAAAAATTAAGAAAGTACTTTTGATATAAATCAAACCAAAAGATTTAACGTTTGGCTTAAAACATTTCACTTTAAACTTTTGCTCTCTATTTTTATGATAAGTCAATGTCGTTAATAGGAACAGCAACTTTCATTACGTTATGTAACATAAAAAAAATCAAAGGTATCAGGTAACAGCGTATCATAGTCTTTCACAAACGTAACAACACATAAACTATTCGAAGATTATATGTGGGCGATAAGAAGAACTTTATCCCACTTCTGATGTCGGAAATAGTGGTGTAACACGGTAAGCCAAAATTGTGTGGGAAATAACAGGATAACGTTAATTATTAAAAAATGGTAAAAATGTGAGAGCTGATGTTCAACTTGCTCTCTTGCTTGCGCAATTTATTGTTATCAATAATAGGACAGCGTAACGCTCTATACATTCAGCATAGAGTAATTACAGTTTGAACCATACTGCAGTGTGTCCCCGTCACAATTACACACCGGCGCAATGTGAAGGACACAAGTACATGATTGTTGGAGCGGAAAACCTAGTGGTTGTTTTTATGGTGAGGCAGCACCACTGTCCCCATTTGACAAGGGTTCAGTCGAGCTACCGCATATTGTTTCCATTGTAATGAAAGAGATCTAAGACCACACACTTTTAATTTTGCACTACAACTTTATTCTATACTTCCTATTATGAGACTCACAAATAATACTTGCAAAGTTTTACCAGGAAAATAGAACTACACTGACGAGCGCAGGAACTGAAGTGATTCTGTTGCCGCGTTCATTCAATAAGGAAAACGTAATAACGACTTAGGTGTGCTCTGATTGGTCGACGATTTGATTGGTCAATACTTGACTAAACAATAACTTTTTATTGAATTCATTAGGTTACTTAAGCAATTTCAATTATCAGGATTATTAATCAAATCGACAATTATTTATTCTACGATTTAAAACCATATTTGAGTTAAAAGTTGATAATGGAATAAATAGTTGTTTTACCAGGAATTAGTGGTCAATAAAGAGATTTGTAAACCAAAAGAGTTTTAAAGAACTAGCTAGTTACATGTTATGTTTCTGATAAATTGCTCTTATTAAATTGTAGTATTAATAATTATACACCGTTGATTATTATAATCAATTAAAAGACAATGCAAAGCTTATGCTTTGTCAACCGATGATGTACTTGCTCCGACATATATATATATATATATATATATATATATATATATATATATATATATATATATATATGTGTGTGTGTTAATAACGCAATTTACAGGGACATTCACAAGTCTTGTCAGATGTAATAATTATGAATAAAACCCAACAGTATTGTATAAACCATGCCCACCTGGGATTGCAACTCAAGTTTGCGAAACTTTGCTTTGCATTAACCGCTAAGTCACACAGCCGTCACGACAAAATATCAGCGACTCTCCTCACATCAGTAACTCTAAATGATATTCAACAAAAGCGTGACAATCACGCTAATACGTGTTCAATCTGGAATAAATATTGATAAACAAGTATTTCTTCACTGCATCTGTATAGCATAACAATATTATATATGACGTGATTTTATATAATTATGTTAAGTAGACATTTGTTGTCTATTTCTCTTTATTTAACTACACATATATAGAAATCTTTAATAATATTAATATTTATTATTAATATCGATAACAATATAGAATAAGGGTGACAAACGAGCACACAGTCCACCTGATGGTAAGGTGCAATGGCCCATATACATCTGCAGATGCGTTGTCACCCCTGTGAACTAAGATAGAACGCCTCATTTCCAGTAAAGAGAGTCTCCGGTTCTCTACACTAGCCACAGGAAATACAGCATTACGCTGGTATTATTCTGTGAGAGCGCGGTCTTACGCCGATCGAGCCGACCTATTCGCGCTCCAATTAATATAACTGCAGCGTGGCTAAAACACGTTTAAACATCGATTTCTTCAATTTTGATAATTTTTACTTCCTCTCGACAACGGGAGAGGTCCATATCCAGTAGTAGATTTTACAGGCCGATAATTATAAAAAAGATTTCAAATCATTTACACCTTCTAAGTAGTGCTTGAGAAGTTGTCTTGTCCCGTAGTGTACTTAAAAGCGTTGCTTCTTAGTCATGTTTCTTACAAAGATATAAAGAACGTGACAACCCACATACTTATTTCGTATTTCAGAAGCTAGTCACTCGAAGAATGTTTAAGTTTTTTCCTTTTTGGATTAATTGAAAAAATTTAATGGTCTCAATTGAAAAATAATATAGACACGCAAGAGTGTTAATTTTTGTAGTGCCGTTTTTTCCATTTCAATTTGCCTGGAAGATGATATTACATAATACATAAAATATCATTTATGTTACCTAAAAGCGTAGGCGGAGACTATGGACTTCCATATGACACCTTTTTCTCGCTTATTTAACATCACTAGGGTATTCTCTATTTGGCCTATCTTTGATACATCGCCAATTTGGTCGTTGAATTTCCATCAGAGGCATCCGATGCCACACACTTCTGGAGCATGATTTTCTAGATAATAAAGAAATCGATACTGTACTATTTGTATGGTAGAACTACATTGCCCTTTGCAGTTAATATATTTTTCACAGAAGTAGACTAAGTGAAACTTTCGATAGTGACTACCACTAACGAGTATAAGTGGGCGCCGTGATCCGTAGAAACCAACATCTATCATTAAACGTAGTGGTTACCAGGTGGATACCAGTGAGGAATAATAAAAATATAAATTACTTCGCAACCTTCCGCTAGCTAAATACAATGATGTGTCTTACCTGGAATGAAGAGCACCTCCCACCCTCCCTCAGTTGCATGCACTAACTCCGTCACCACTAGTCCCAGCACATACTCCCAACACCACTACTCCGGCACCACTACTTCCAACACCACTATTCCAGGTAAGACACACCATCGACGACAATACGACACGTGTTTCGCCTCTACACGAGGCATCCGCTAACCGCTAAGCGCATCTTAAAGCTTAAAGCGAATCTTAGCGGTCAGCCGCCGTAGAGTCTACATCACCTGAGGATGCCTCGTGTAGAGACGAAACACGTGTCGTATTGTCGTCGATGATGTGTCTTACCTGGAATAGTGGTATTGGAAGTAGTGGTGCCAGGAGTAGTGGTGTTGGGAGTAGTGGTGCTGGGACTAGTGGTGACGGAGTTAGTGCATGCAATTGAGGGGGGTGGGAGGTGCTATTCATTCCAGGTAAGACACATCATTGTATTTAGCTATCGGAGGTTGAAGTAATTTATATTTTTATTATAATGGATTTCCGCAAAGTAACGCCTGATTCTATCAATTAGTGAGGTATAAGTTAAAATTGCTAGTTACCAATAAAAAGAGATTGCAGTTCTCAACTTTAACCATATGAAACAATACCAATATACCATTATTAGCTATTACTTTAGTACTTATTATATCTATTTACTTTGAGGAATGCATCAAGACCAAGTAAGAATTTAACACACAATGACTCCTATTCCATGTGTTAATAATGAAGACCGAAAAAAATTGACCTATAATTTGTATTTGTGAAATTTATACCTTTTGAAAACATTGTTTAAATTCAAACGTCAATAATCCAGTTTCTTTTTCTTTAAAAATATAAATCGAATAAAGCGAGTACATAATCGAATATTACAGTTCTCGTTAAAGTCACAAACAATAAATAAAATTAGGGCAGTTGATTGATATTTATCGTCGTCGCCTAACGCGTCCGGTGCGATATCCTTTTATTTACTTTTGAATCAATTCACTTCGAACTGCGAGAAGTATCTATCGGAGCCCATTTGCTTTTTATTGTTCATTGTTGCTTTCATTGAAATTAATTAAAGCTTTACTGTCTACATAAAAATAAAATATCAATACACATCGCATCGCGAACTAGGGTTTTATGTACACATTTCTCTCATGGTGACAAATCATGAGATTTCATCCGTTAATAAATGTTAAGCTCAAAATATTACATGAACATGTATCAATAATCTTGTAGAAGAAAGGTTAATGTGATTAGGATATGTTACGGCTAAATCTTTAGTGCAGTTATATCTAGGTTTAGGCGACTACCACAAGATGCAGTCGAATGCTGTTGATTTGACTAGCGTCATGGAATATAGCGCACATCATTCCTATCCCTAAGATATCTAATTCTTTCACCCCTCCCCCCTTACGTCCTATTTAAATCTTACAATTTCTTTCTAAAGTTCTTAAACACATCGTCAACAAAAAAATTCTCAGCGTTTATCAATATTTATTTACATATTAATCTAGTTTCCAAGCCGATCATATCATCCTATTTATTAATAAATAGGAGCTACAGAGTAGTGCTAACGTATATAGATAATACACATAAACTAAGTCTAACCTTTTTAACAGATATATAAAAGTCATATATTATATAATATTTATATAACAGGTACATACACATGTACTTACACATAAAATTTAACACGATATTGACTCTATAGGGTATTCGGAATTTACTTTTTTTATAAAACCTAAATCGGAGGCAAAGTAGCAATAGTATTTATGATTTAAGTAGATAGTGAAACCCGCCATCTGATCACAGTCAAACGTGAGCATTCTGTACTGCCATATGTTCACAGATGTAATCTGTGCATATGTCAGAGGTGGCACTGTCAAAATTGGCTACATCTTAAAGTGTGCTTCCATCAGAACATACTTCAAGCCGCCGAAGAAGACTAGTCAGTTTTTATCATCAGTCAAGTGTAATATCCCTTTTCAAGATGCAGGTGTGTACAAGCTTGACTGTAAATGTAGTCTCTCTTATATAAGACAAACTAAAAGATAACATAAAAACGCATAGCCGATGTGAAGAATCGATGGTCCAGGAAGTCTGCAGTCTGTGACCACGTACAGCATCGCACTCGTCACTACATCGGATTTGATTCACTACAAATCTTCACTAAATAACACCGATTCTTTCCAAGGATGATTGGTGAGGCTATTCAAATCAATAAACATCCTAATTTTAATATAGAAGATGGCTGGGTGCTACCATCTGCTTGAGATTCAATAATTATAAAAATTATAATACCCAAGCATACAACTGCAAGACTTCAAGATACTGTAAATTCATAATACGTAGTTCGGGCCAAAATTTAATAATTTAAGTCTGCAATATCTGCAAAAATCTGCATATAGGTAACCACTGCTACCTGTAGGTAGTCGTAGTTAAGTACGACATTGTGTCGTCGAACACCTCAGTCCCCCCGTGACCATGGGTGCTGTAAAATAATTGAAACGTCTAGCGACTAGTAAGATCTATTGTTATCGCTGCTATGACTGTAATTCAGTGTTAAGCCAATATATCTTCAATGAATGTCCTTTATACACTGCAATCTACTTATATATATTTTTTTTTTTTTTTTTTATTTTTATAGTTTATGACTAAGTTTCAGATCCGTATATGTTCACCGTACATGAACTGGTTTACACTCTTGTTTTCAAATGTTACAGTGAATATTACATGACGACAAGATGTGTTGTATTCTTTTAAATGTTGCCCAAACACTATATTAATCGCAATTTAGAAACTAGGAAACTAAATTATCGTGAAGAATGAACCAAATATATGTGTATTTTAGGGCATTTAAAACTATTGGACGACATTTAGTATTACTCTTTCGTACGAGTAAAACACAATTTTATAAATGAGTGCAGATTTGTGTACGGCTTTTAGTCGTATACATTTTTTTTTTACTTTTCAATATGTGAATTGATATAAAAAACGTGGATAATGAAAAATTAATGACAACGTTACCTCATAATGCAAATAAAATATTTTTACTACCTATAGTTATAACTACATATATCGAAGATTTACCATTCAAAACAAATGATAGGACTTAGGTCAACGGTGTATAAAAGCTGTTTAACTATTCATATAATTCAGTCATATTAATAAGCTTTTAGAAATAAGATTTGAAGTAAGATAAAAGCCAAATTTTAAGCATTTAATATCTACATATATGCATAGAAATTTATGTTAGTTTAGAACATGTTAATATTTATCTTATCTACTACTATCAAGGCAGTTACTTTGATGATAAGTATACAATGAAGAATAAAGTTTTAACTTATTGTATATTGCTTAAAGTAGAGTATATCTATCTATTGAAATCTATTATGGGGCCAAGTTGGCTTAGACATCTTATTAACGGAAGTACTAGATGCTCAAATATTTATATATACGAGTGTTTATGTATACCACTAGTGCCACTTGATTTTTCTCGAGCTTTCGACTGCGTTAATATACAACTTTTACTAGCAAATTAAAAATCTTTGGTTTTTCCGAAACGGCATGTTCGTGGTTTCAATCATACTTCTACGGGTGGAGTCAAAAAGTAAAATGCATCAATACTGAAGGTAATATTGATATTTCGGAGCCCCTATCAATTTCTAAAGGCGTTATTCAATTTCTAAAGGCGTAATTGAATTCCATTCTTGGCCCAACACCCTTCCCCTTATACACAACAGACATAAAAAGTAGTTCAGCACTCCAAATATCACCTTTATGCCGATGACACTCAATTGTACGTCCATATGTCACCAACAAACGACAGTATTACAACAGTGGTTACCAGCTTAAATAATGATCTAAAATTGTTAGAGCATTGGTCAAAGTCTCATGGCTTGCTTCTGAATCCCAAAAAAGTACATGTATAATTATGAGTACACGTCATCAGGTTGCATCTAACAAAAAATTGGCCCAACTGTCATGATAAATGACACAACCATTCCTAGAAATAATTGCATTCGTAACTTGGGCCTTAATATGGCTGAAGGTTTTACGTTTGTACAACACGTACAACAAAAAATAGGAAAATGTTTTGGATCTTCAAAATCTCTTTACAAAATTCGTTCTTTTCTGAAACCAAACATCCGGCTCCGTCTTTGTAATAGTCTTGTCTTGTCACATTTGCATTATTGCGACTTGGTATATGGTCCTTGCCTCTCACAGAAAACCATAGGGAGAATACAAAGGGTTCAAAATGCGTGTATGCGCTATTGTTTTGACATACCTAGGACTAACCACATAACTCCTTATCTCCTCAAAAATAATATTTTAAGTATGAGTTACGCCAGAAAATTAAAATATGCTTGTTTCGTACACTCATTAAATAATTCGCAATGTCCTCATTATTTATATGAAAAATTATCTCCAAAATGTCGACTAACACGTTTGAGACGAAGGGGTAAACTATTATATATACTTCCAACTTATAAGCGTGTTAAAGCAAAAGGATGTTTCAAATATGCTGCCTCCAAAATTTGGAACGATATACCTCCTCCTTTGAAGGAGATTGTAAATACAAATTTATTTAGAAAGAAATATAAAGTATGGTTACTTGAACAACATAAGTTGGAGGCAGGTATGAAGTATTATATATAACTACAGACTTAATTCTTACTAATACCATTGAGAGTCGTTAAAGTTTCTGGTAGGCCCAGAGGCGATTGTCTCCTTTACCTACTACTTACTAAATTTGCATAGCACATATGAATAAACATTTTAGTCTATTCTTTAGTTGTATTACGTCAATGCCAAAATTAGGTTAAGATACTGTGTTTTTTAAAATAGTCGGCTGTGGCAGTATACCAGCGGTGACCTAAAATCACCACATAGCTGAGTCACAGGCCAGTTCGTCTCATTACTGTTATGTTACTTAAGTATGTTTCTAAGTTTGTGATGATTCCTATTTGTAAATTTTTAATAACATGTGTAAAATGAGACAAATAAAAAACTTATTATTATTATTATAATGATTTTAGAGTTTAAGTTAAGGGTAAACAAGGTATTTGCATCATATGAAAATTTTAAGTTTTACTATTAAAATATCTATTAATTCGTACATATTCAAAAACCACTAGTGATTTCGCAAATATGTATTAAAAATAAAATATAGATATATAGTAAATTAACTTAAGCCCATTGCAATAAGCGCATTAGGAGTATTGAGTTCGAGTCAGCTAGAGCCAAAGTAAGTGAAAACTCACAAAATATGTGGTCTATATGACACAACGTCCAAGATTTATTAATCGTGAACTCATGAGGTTAAGCCAGTTGACAAAAAGTACTCCGAAATTGGAACTGGAAATGTTGTAACCTTTGAAATTTTTATCACAAGTATTTGAAGATGATAATGGCTTTATGTCCTTATAATTAAAAAAGTCACAAATATTTTCCACATTAACCGTTATTCTAGATTTAATTTATTACATATATTAGGTTCATTTTAAAATAGTTTCGTAGTCAATCTACGGTTGATCGTAAATTTGAATGTGTTTGTTCGTACATTTGAATGTACGAATGAAGAGACTGTTCGCCAAAAGAATGTTTTTCATATACGGTCTTTATCGAAATGTATATAATGTTTTATCTACATAATATTGAAAAATATGTGCTGTAGCATTAAGAAAATTTTATATATATTAATCGCACTATACAATAATAATCGTTATTGTAAGCCAGTTAAAAGGATGTGGTAGCAAATAAATCAAAATAACTAAAGTTACAGGTACAATATTTGGAGTGAAGGACAGCCACATTTTAATGGGGTGATGACCGAGACACCTGAGAAAACACGCACGAAGTACGATGAATATGGTTGGCTTGGGATAATGTTTTGTGGTAATCCTTGAGAGAGGTTTAACACAGGTGGAAAGGATTAGTCGACGTCGGTCGATAGTTTCTACCGCTATTTGAATGTCGTCTAAATAAAATAAGCGTTCCTCGGCCTTAGAAAACGGCCAGATCTCTCTTCAGTCTTCAGAGTTTGCATCTCCGTAATAATAATAATATGAACAAGAGCGTACTGACCAACAATAACGCATCCTCCGAATACATTTTAAAAGATACTGATGAGGAGCCCACAACCACATCGGTTTACTGTCGATCGATGATTGAACTTTGTTTTATCGAATAGAATCTGTCGATCAGCTAAATTTGCTACTGAAAACTGCTAAAATAATCTGAACGTAGTTATTTTAGGAATATTGTGTACTTCTTTTTCTCTTATACATTACATCACTCGCTTTCTCGCTTTTTGATAAAATATGGGGTACCTAATGTGATTTAAGGTGGTTAAAAGTGCGTTAATTATTATTGTAGAAATTTGGAGAGTATAATATTATTCGTAAAATATCATTCGTATCAGATATGTCAGTCGACAGTCCTGTAGGCAAATGCTAAACATACATTAAAAGTTATCAGTCAATTCTATAATTGTACAATGTAAACAAAAATTTTGAATAGTGGAAATATTAAAAAAACCGTCACCGACCATTACCTTTGTCTATGTCTACAAATTAATTAATACGTTCATTGGTTACCACCTGTCAAAAGTCCACCGTAAAAAGTAGGCCTCCTGTATATTATATTTTGTCTCATAGTGATATTTTCCATATAAAAGTAGACTAAGTTACTCCTAATAGCATCAGCTGTTTGCCTGTAAAAGTTAGTCCAGCTGTTTCGGAATTTAGCCGAAACAAACAAACAGACAGTCAGACAGACAGATATAAATTTTAAATATTGATTTTTTTTTGTTTTATGTATCGTATATATTTTTATACAAATTCAGTAAAAAGCTGCATAGGACAGGATATGAGTTAACTTAGCTAAGTAAAGTGAATTATACTTGACTCTATCTGGGCCCGGCTTGTTGCAAGCACGTTTTTTTCAGAACCTCTTAGAAATGAGGGGAGGCCTGTACCTAGCAATTGAACACATAGGCTGTAACTTTTTACGGTATGAACGTTAATATCATTTTTATATATTTATTTATATATATCATAAAATATCCCATTATAAAAATAATATAATATTTTTTACATTTAACACCAAAAAACTTTACACTAAAAACTATTCTATTCAACTCTAGAACACAAAAGAATGTCTTTTTTCTAGCAATAAGTACCTCTTAAGGCTTAAGCTTCACCTGCCAATTATGAAGTGTTTACTTACTCTGTTTTGTCTTGCCACCCAGTGCCCTTTGTAACTCACTAACAGAGTCTAGAGTGGTTTGCTTGCATGTTTAATTCACACCTAGGTATTTAATTACTCCTGTTACAACCTTTAGTAGCTTAGAAATAAACTAATCATTTTGATGTGTCAAAAAACAATATGCAGTTTTATATGATAAAAAAAACTGTGCGAACGTTGTCTAATAATATATAATATCGACATGATTTAAGCACATGTCGCGGAAATACCACGACTCTGTCGATTATAAGAACGTGATATCGGAAATGCGACAGATTTTCGATATCACGTTCTTATAATCGACAGCGATTACCCTTGAAGCCTTACGCTGTTCAATTAAGATTCTTGTTGGAACTAGATATCGCGTTATTATATACTTAGTTTTATAAAAAAAAGAAAACGCGGTTTATATTTTGTAATATTAAAATAATATTAAATAATTATTTATTGAACACAGAAGTAATATACAAACAATTGATACCCTATCTCCTAAACTAGCTTACACTGTGTGTTACGTTATACTCGTAGTAAAGTTCCCCTCCCATTACATTACCTAGTGGCATAAAAAGGGAGGATATTTTTTAAATTTTTATCGCCCTGGATTATCAAACATATTTTTATTTAAAACAATCATAATGCAATAACTTTCATTTTCATGTCATTATCGCAATATTTTATAGAAAGTTTCCCTCAAGAACTGAAGTTTTAGGAAGAAAAATAAAATATTGACAGTTGGTTAATGTGCCGAGAAGTGAACCCGACGCCCCGGGGCAGCTGTAAACAACTTTGCTAATGGCCATTTAAACTTTGTGAAATCGCCACGCTTTTGCGAAAAAGTGTGTTGAGGGAAAGCTTTTTCGGTGCAGATACGACGTGCTTTCTTAAACATCTCAACATTTTCTATAAGAACTGCAAACTTTAAAAACTTTAATTGTTTTTGTATTGTTAATAAATAAGTGATAATAATAAAAGTGTTCTGTGAATTATATGAAATTATGGGTGCCATGGTAGGTAAAGTTTTCGTTGTAAATTTTCGGTACGCAAGAAATCCGGGTTCAATCCTCTCCGACACTAATTGTTAACCAAAATTTTTAAGTGTTTATTTATCGCGTGCTTGGGGATGAAGATAAACAACCTGTAGTTTCAAAAAAAAATTAAAATATATTCGAAAATATGCGAAGTCAACCACGATTCATTGGACTAGCGCATTGGCCTGATTGCTGCATTACCATCCGAGAACTGAGAGGCGGCCTGTGCGCTGGAGTACGACTCTTAAAGGCTTTAACTTTGTTAGAATTATATTACGTTTAAAACATATTTATATATAAACAATATTAAATATTTATATAATTTACATGAGGTATTCAATGATTTACAAAATTACACCTTTTAAAAACTTTATTTTATTATGATTCTTCTCGTTTAATATATCTTTGCATCCAAAGGTTGTCTGGAAGAGATCACTCTTAGCGATAGGAACGCCCATTGTACCTATACATTGTACATTATTTTCCCTCTTTTTTTATTAATATTTATGTTTATTTTCGCGTGCGTGATATAGTGTTATCTATCTATCTATCTTAGTCCAATCAAAAGAGTAAAAAAACTTAAACTGAAAATCAAAACAAACTTAATGACTTCTGAATTCAGGGACTAATTATTCGGTACATAATGTTTAGCATCGTTAAAATATATATAGAATTTTCATGAAATATATATACATATTACATAAACACTCACGCCCGTCACCCAAAGGGGTGGGCAGAGACTATGGACTTCCATTTGGCACGATCCTGACATACATCGTTCGCCTCCTTTACATCCATATACCTACGCAAACATGCTCGTCGGTTAACGGCGCCTCTACACGTTGGCCAACACAGTGGCGAATGTAGTGGCCAATAGCATTGGCCAACGTGTAGACGGGGTGTTTGAGCTTCATTGGTATGTATTGGAACGATGGCCCCGCAAGTTGGCGCGAGATCCGTGTGGTGTCGGTTTTTTACAAAAAGATCAAAGGATTGTTGGCAGAGTTTGGTCGCCGCGTCCACACGTTGGCCGCGAGTTTAGTTTGCTACAAGCTCCCAGAGTGATTACACGCATCTGATTAAAATTTTATATTCACGCTTTGTAGGGTGGATGACCCATTACCAGCCTTTTAGTGCCAATTTCAACTTTAAACATTCCTACTACTTTAATTAGCGCGATTTGATTATTTTTAAACATTTGTTTTAATCGATAAGATATTTATGAGAAAAATAATGAACATTTATTTACAATCAGATATATTACGAGAACAATTTTAAAATGAAAAAAAAATTACGTCGTTTATACGTGGTAGAACCATGCAGTTATATTAGAAGTATAGTTGTAGCACGAGTGGGTCGGTTCGACCGGAGAAGGACCACGCTCTCACAGAATATCAATGTAAAATAGTAGCTTAATGATGCTGTGTTTCGTATAGTGAGTGTATTTTTTTTTGCGCCCGAAGCAATTAAAGGGCTACCCTATACGTAGGGAGGCGGAAAATGCATTACGCATACCACGATGGCCGGTCTATCGTGGTTATGAGGGGCTCACTGTCCTACCGGGGACCCTAAGTGATACCCTCTAAAAAACCGCCTTTGGGGGACAGGCAGCCGGCTGATCAAGCTGTATTGTGCCTTATCATGAGCGACCCTCTTTTGGGAAAAGAGGGCGCAGGCGGCTAAGTGCCGCTGAGGGAGTGCCTACGAAGGCAAATTAAAGTTGGTTATTACAATAATTTCATTTAATTAGAGTTGGCCTGAGCCATCAGGAGACAGTTCAGGTCGTTTGACAGTTTATTAGGCGGGTCCGAGAGAGAGTTTCTCGGCCTGCGGACACGATAGCGAGAGGGGGGTTGGGGCTGCATAAGATGCTGCCTCACGAATTAAATGGTTTGGGTGCGACTCTGAGGCTTTGAAGAAGTTCTCAGAGAGTTTTTTTAAAAATTGTTGAATTGTTGGGAGCTCTAAGTCCCGATGAAGGTCGGCATTACGGACGTACCAAGGTGCGTTCGCAGCTCGACGACAGAAGAGGTTCTGAACTATTTGGAGTTCATTTAAAATATTAGAGTTTGCGTGGGCAAAGACGGGGCCCGCGTAGGACATGACTGGTCGTATACAGACCTTGTAAAGGGGACGCTTGTTTCGAAGGGACATTTTACTGTGTCGGCCCAACATACTGTTGAGCCTACTCAGATAAAATCGTGCGTGACGGGTTACTCTTTTGACGTGGGGCTTGAAAGTGAGCCCTGTGTCTAAGAGTGACACCTAAATATTTGTCGGGACGTATGCCAGGGGACAGGGGTCCCTAGCATACGTATTGGTGGAGTGTTTTTGAGACGGCGTCGTTTATAATCGAAGTGAACGGTGGAGCTCTTCTCCGGGTTCACATCGATGCGCCATTTTTTGAACCAAGCTCCTAGGTCATCAACTGACTTTTGGATCTTGTTCCGTATGAAGGGTAGTGAGACACCTTTACAGTAGATGGCAGTGTCGTCTGCGAAGAGGGAGAGTTGAAGACCTTTCGACGGGATGGGAATGTCGTTGGTGAACAGGATGTACAGCAGAGGAGCAAGTACTGAGCCCTGAGGGACACCAGCCTTGATAGTCCGCTGTGAAGATAGCGTACCTTCGTGTCTAAAACGAAAGGTACGATGTTTTAAATAGGAGGCCACGAGACGAACTAGACGATCGGGGAGGCCAATTTTGTAGAGCTTGTAGATGGGGCCTGTGTGCCAGACTCTATCGAAAGCTTTAGCTATATCGAAGAAGACCGCGATGGTCTTATGACGACGGGGGTAGAAGCCGCTGAGGATATATTCCACAATGCGGTGAACCTGTTGGGGACATGAGTGTTTGGCTCGGAAACCGAATTGATGGGGAATGATAAGAGGGTTGCCGTCTGTGGGAAACAGGTAGCGCCTCATACGCGTTTGGATGACTCTTTCGAAGAGCTTGCCCATTGCCTTGAGGAGGCTAATGGGGCGATGGCTGGAGGGGGAGGTTGAGAGGCTTGCCTGGCTTGGGAATTCCAATCACAGTAGCCTCTTTCCACGTAGTGGGGAAATAACTGAGGTTGAAGCAGGCGTTGAAGATAATGAATAAAAAGGTTAACACCTGCTCAGGAAAGTGTTTTAGGGCTTGGTTGGAGATGCCATCCGCGCCCGGAGCCTTTTGGGCTTAAGTCCTTTGATGAGGGATGAAATCTCATCATTGGACACAGAGATAGGTTCGGAGGCCGTAGGGGGTGAGTTCCGGCGGCGGACCTCATCCTCCACTGCCTGGACGTGAGAGGGGTCGACGGGTTGAGAACTAGGAGAGCATTGAGCGGCAATGCTATCTGCAAAGCACTCAGCCTTTTCCTCGTCCTCGAAGGCAACCGTGCCGTCGGGACGGGAGAGAGGGGGAGTGGGGTGATAGCGTCTATGCGGAGGGCTCTAGCCATCTGATAGTACGCTGTGTGAGATGGAGAGATATTATCCATGAGCTTACTCTTTTCGAGGTCTCGAAATTCAGAGAGGCGGAAGCAGAGTTCTCGTTGAAGACGATTGGCCGCGCGCCTATATTCGGGGGTGGGATATTTTGCTGCTCTCCGGAAAGCAGCTTTTTTGGCTTTTAATAGGTTGTTAATATGTAGGGGAAGCCCACTATTGTTAGCAACCGGGACGACCCTTTCGTTCTCCTTAAGGGAGGATTTAATAAGGGTGGAGAGTGAATCGACCGCGGTGTCGATTTTTTCGGGACTATCTAAGTCCGACGGTAGGGAGATGGTAGAGTTCTGTGAGTACAAAGCTTTAGCTAGGGACTCCTTGAATCCCTTCCAGTTAGTGAAGATTTTCGTGTGTGTTGGGGTTTCGTGTATAGTGAGTGTAGAACCAGAGACACTTTTTAAAGGAAACGAGGCATTTTATCTTAGTCCTCTCGGGTGACAACGCATCTGCATTTTGATTCGTAATCGAGGATAGATGTAGATGTCTGGGGGCCACAGCAACCACTTACCATCAGGTGAACTGTGTGCTCGTTTGTCACCCTATCCTATATAAAAAAGCGTCGATTTCTTATAATTTAATCGTGCAAGTTTTCGTATCATCATCATCATTACAGCTCTTCACAAGTGCACTACTGAACATCCTCCTCCAAAGAATGCCGCAAAGCATGGTCCTGAGCCACTTTCCTTGTCATGAGTTTTTCGTTTATGTTCTAAGTTATAATTAGTACCTATTATTAAGTTAGTGTTAATTATATTTGTTGCTATTGTTTTTGTCGTTCTCAAAAAATAATTAAACTACCAAATAAATTATAAGGTGTTTTTTATATACATCAAATGTCTGATAGAAAAGCAAGTACATGTTTTGCTAAACTTTAAAAACAAAACCCAATTCTAAAACATAGCCTAATCGATTATAACTCCTTTAACTTTAAAATAAGTTAAGTTCTAATTAATGGTATTTATTCCAGTTTCTGATGCATGTAAAGAATAAATAAAGCTAATCGTATATCGTATATCTATTTACAGCCCCATTAATATTCACTATTCTTTTATAATTATTTTATAAAAACGTTACCCCCCACACTTGGATTTTCTCCTGTGTCGCGGAGGCTACTTACAAACATAAATTGCACAAGGACACACATCCAGACCCGAAACAATTATTTGTAGGATATACAAATACTTGTGCCGTGCGGGATTCAAACCCGCTGCCCCCGGCGCAGCCACTCCTTGCTGAGCCACTGCGCCACGGTTCCGTCGTCATAAATTCGTCCGCACATTGGCCCGAACCGAAGTAAACTGAACGACCTTCCAACGTGTGTACGCCGTCACCAACTCTCTGCCAATATATTCGCCACTACATTCGCCACTGTGTTGGCCAACGTGTAGAGGCGACATAAGAGTACTCCTAATGTAGCCCATTTTCAAAATATCGCCAATTTGATCCATAAACTTTCGTCTAGGGTATCTCTTTCCGACTCTGCCGTTCACATCTGCCATATAAATTTGCAATGTCACTCCTTCATTCATTCTTTCTTCATGACCAAATCACCGAAGCATTCCTTTCTTAATCCTGGTCAGAACATCATCTTGCATACCACATGTTCCCTTATCACACATACATATATATATATATATATCAATTCATAAAATATATAATATAAAATACAAATATATATGACGTAGGTACTTAAATAATATTTAAAGTTAAACGTAATGTGGATAAATATTTATTTAATTCGTTTATAATAACTAAAGCTCGGCTCTAAACGGCACTCTTTACGCATCGCAATTCTGTTAAAATACTCGTATATTCATGTTCTTACCAATATTACGTCCTTAAATCTAGAGTCCGCCCGCTGGGCACCAACGAATAAAACCGCATCTAACGCCTGCTTAAAGTTTTCTTAATGCGCACCCCGGGAAACTGCTTCGGAAATCACATTTCTCGTCTCAAATGTATATAACAGTTAATGCCGCAAAACAAGCGTTGTAATATATTTACAACGGAATTTACTCTAAAAAACATTCTACTTTCGGAAAATATCCTATTTCAGCATGGATATTGCAAAGAGGTTTTTGTTTTTGCAGTAAACGACACTTTTTGTTTAATCCACGAGTGTAAATAAATTGGAAGTTGGTGGATATTAATTCCAACAGATTGCTCTGCATTTATTTACGAACCAACGTGCTGTTTTTTAAATGACCTATGTTTTCATTCAGTAAATATTAGTAACTATATTACGTGATGGTGATGTAAAAGTATCCACTACATTATTTATTTTGTAATAGTATTTGTACTGGTTCACTGACTGATTAATTAAAAAGCTATATCACTTAAAATATTTAGAATCTTGAAATTTGGCATTAAGGTAGATAAAGGTGTACAAAGGAAACAATCTGAAAATTAAAATTGTCAATAAGCGGTGTCAATTTTTGATTAATCATTAATTTAAAAATTTCACCAAAAACATAAATATAAAAGAGGCCACGTTCGGTCCAAACAACGTTTGGGGTTGTCGGCTTCACCGATGGAATGGTTCTGATCTGAGCAGATGCTAAGGCTTATAGCAGTTTATTTTTGGTGGTATTATTATAACGCCTATGTTGTACTAATCGAATCGTACAGTACAAGTAAAAACCTATATAAGTACGTCCCATAGGAGGGTAAAGTAACAACAGAGGTCTTATTCTCATAAGATTTTAAGGTATTTTGTTAGACTTATTGAAGTCTAAGTTAACCTACTTACCTACCCATAGTTTTTATTTCCGACACAATTTGAGAAGAAAAGACCCGTGGTAGTTTAAGGTCTGAGCGTTTTGCACGCGTGCCAATTTGAGTCCAATCTTTGTCGATACCAATCAATTGTTAATAGCAATTTCAAGTGCTGATTTATCACATATTGGATCTACACGTCTGACTTTTTCATAGAATAGAGAAACGACATTTCCCAATGTCATACATAACCAGAAGCAATAACATCGAATTTCCATATTTTTCAACGCACTTTAATTACGAACTGTTAACATGCGGCGCAGAGAAGCATTTACATAATTCGATATTGGATACGTTTTCATTAACATTAATTGTCCCTATCACGTGGAAATATGGTTGTGAAAAACTAGTGGAAGTAACAAAATTATATAATAATGAATCTATGTAGCTCCTTGAGTTACTTCTGAGCAAGCGCTCTTTTTAAATTTACGGGTAATAAATAGTCTACTGTAGGAAGGAATCCGTAAAATTAAGGGTAAGCTTTTAAAATTGTACGAAAAAAGATCATACCTTTATTCAACACTAGAATGTGTACACATATTCATTATCTTTAGTAAAGATATGTAAGATCACAAAATTATTTCGTAAGTCAAAAAAATTCCAAAATGCAAAAAGTTTGATGGTGCGATCGTAAGTTTCCTTGCGTGATAATTAAGGCAGGTCCTCCAATAGTACTTACTATTTTCATTAGTAAACAGTAGAATTTTACGGGCCAACAAAGAAATGGAAGTGTCATAATTGGTTAATGCACTCAAACCATTTTTGTCATAAGACAAGCTAGATACAACCTAGATAGCTTAAATAAAACTTAACTTAAATAAAAAGCTATTCATGGAGTATTCACTCGATTGAAATTTAAAGAAAAATTCTACGGAATAGCGGGACATCCTGATACAGGTATATATATACGTCCCCCCGAACGTGTTTCCGCCTTGTCGTGGCGTGGGGGCTTAGTAGACGTGGCTTGGTCACCGGCGGTTAACATAGAGAAACCCTTATGGCTGGCCCGAGGTGGCCACTCCGAGTGGGCTTGGTGAGCTCACCCCGGATGTGTGTTGGTGGGATGCCGCGAAAGGGGTGTCCCCTCCCCCTACCACTTCAGCCGAGGTGGAGTTGCGGAGGATGAGGAGTGTTGGTGTGACGATGCGCCACTCACCCTATCCTCCGCGACTCAATTGGGGCCGCACCGTTGATGCAGTGGTGGAGCTGGGGGGGGGGAAGAGGAGTGTCGGTATTGCGAGGCGCCACTCTCTCTTCTCTACACGGCCAAATCTTGGTTGGCGGCCGAGCCATAGACCAGATCCACTGCTGGGGTCAGGAAGGCTAGTGACTCTGAGTGCTTGTTTTTGCTGACCCCACGGCCTTCTCGTATCGGACACGAAGGCGTCCGTTGCGCTGGTGTAGTTGAAGGCCGTAGAGGAAGGCGCGCCGTGCGTTCTGGTGCGCCTTACTTGACGAGGAGAAAGTGGTGGAGTAATCTTCTAGCGAGGAGGCGCCGCCATGGGGGCCGGCGCTGTTGGGGCCGCGGATGTATGCGAAAGCGTTATTGTAGCCCTGCCAATATGCGACGAAGGTGGATCACCATGGGGTTTTAATCGGTGCCAGTCCGACATAACCCGTCCTTGCCCCCGCGAGGCGGGTATGCGTAGTGCGTAGTATTTCCCTATGTAAAAAGGTATATGTTTACTTAAAGGGATGTCCAAGTAAAAGATTAATTTATGTATTTGAACAAACTGTGTTATAATAATTTATTTTATTTATAAATATAACGTGTTAGGCAAACTTTTTATAGGATTACGAAGAAATTTAAATTTTTATGTAACTTGTCATTGATAAATTTTTTAATAATTGAAAATTGCTGAGTTTGCAGGAAGATTTCGTTTTCAATATATTTTAAAATATAATTTTAATATTTCCTCCAAAGCAGAACCGGCTATATCGGAGAGCTGATCGCTGACGTACGTTTTGCATAAAGTAAATTTCGTTCATATTTTCATGAGGTGTCAAGATATTATTAAATTGAAATTTAAGCGCTCTATGAAGAAACAGTGTAATATTCAAACACTGAAACGCTGTACCATATACATTTTTATTAAAATATAGTACATTTATTATTAAAAAAAACTTATGATCTCGTGTTTGACTTACTACTATACTAACTGATGGTAAGTGGTGATGTGGCCGAAGATGGTAAATGCACCGACTTATTAAGAGCCTGTTCACTCTTGTCTTGAATCAAACAATATTGTTGTCACAATTACTTTGTATTTACATCACATTAATGTTCACAGCTCAGGAGCTAAGCGCTCGATGTAAATTTAAGAACACGCGAGCGACGGTATTCGGTGCTCACCGGCACCAATCATCACACTCGTTGGTTCCATCTGGCTGTAACTTTAAGAATTAACCACTACCATTAAACTGAATCCAGTAAGTATACTTACGACTACTTAATCAAAAACAGAAACTTTTTCATTCAATATAAATTTTAAATAATACTTATTGAAAGTTAACTTTTTAATTTACCACTAGGTCAGAAAAAAATCAACACCAATACCCGCAGGGGAACTTTAAAAAAAGTTTTTTGTGTCTGTTCCCAGTATTTACATAACGAATGTCACTTATTTTTGTAAAACTGCCTTTATTATTGCGTACCAGATTACATTTTCAAAATTGTAATGAGAGGCATAATTTAATACACGAATTTCCTTAATTTCTTGTCTGAGCGACTCTTTAGGTTTTAAATCATAGTTTGCTCTTATGGTCCCACAAAACAAATATAATTTCAGTGTCTGTAGCAGAATATAGCAGTTTCAGGATGGAGTTCTGTACCGTAAATGGGAAAATGTTCGGGGAGACAGCTGTCATTTGCAAATGGTTGTCCCTAAAGCTAAAGTATCGGATGTTCTAGAGCTGTACCATAATGATTGTTCTCCTGAACATCTCGATGTACCGAACTCTCAGATGGCCTCCTGGCCATATGGGAGTTAAAGGATCTCTACTGAAGATCCGGGAACGGTTTTACTGGGTCCAATGTCGAAACGATGTCGAGGACTGGTGTCGCAAATGTGCAAGTTGTGCGGCTGTAAAGGGACCTCAGACTCGTAGTAGAGGTGCATTGAAGTTGAACAATGCTTGTTGGAGAGTGAAAGCGGTAAAAAGTATTTCATGGTTGTGATGGATTACTTAGCTAAGTGGCCAGAAGTCTTTGCCATTCCAAATCAAGAAGCTTCAACAGTTGCAGATAAACTAGTTCATGAAGTATTCCGTCGTTTTGGAGTACCTTTAGAGATTTACAGCGATCAAGGAAGGAATTTTGAGTCCCAAATATTCCAGGAAACTTGCCGAGTTATGGGTACTCATAAACGACGACTTCTTATCACCTGCAATCTGATGGAAAGGTAGAACGATTTAATCAGACATTGGAGAGGTACCTAGCAAAAGTTGTAGACAATCGGCAACGAGATTGGGACAAGCACTTACAACCGTTTTTGTTGTCATATCGAAGCGCTGTTCACGAAAGTACATCAGTGACACCAGCTTTCGCAAACTTTGGAAGAGAATTACGGCTGCCTGCAGACCTGATCACCGGGATACCACCTGATGCCCCACGCAGTATAACCGATTATGCAAATGACTTGCGGAACAAAATGAATGACATTTGTGAGCACGTCAGACAGGTAGGTGTAACCTACCGGATACAGAAAGGCGCAAGAGGGACTCCTAAGATCGTCCATGTGGATCGCCTGGCGCGTTATTATGGGGCCGATAATGTTCAGGACGAGCATGTCTTAGGAGGGGGCACCGTTGCGCGCCTAAGTTGACGTCTAGCACTTACGCCATCTAGTGTCTGGGACCAGAGCGAGGAGGGCTTTCGACCAACAGTGCCATCTAGTGTCGGGGACCAGAGCGAGGAGAGCTTTCGACCAACAGTGCCATCTAGTATCGAACAGAAGAGTTAAGCTTTCTAGAAGCCCCACACTCGAACTTTCTACTTCTGGTCGGTCGGCGCCCGTATGTACTGGAATATTCTGGATGTTTCGGTGTAAAAAGTGTGTTTAAAGACGCTGCAAGCCGCGATCGGGGCAGTATTGAATTGGCGATACGAGCGAAGCTTCGGAGCGAAACAAAGTGAACTAAAGTGTTAAGTGTGATTAAATATTAGTGTGATTTAAGTTTTAATTGGTGTTCTCTAATAAAAGTGTAAATTTTGGTAATTCAATCGGCAGTTTTTATTGTCACGAACCTCAAGCTCGTAACAATATTTTGATAATTGTCGTTTTAATTTGAAAATCAATGAATTTTATCAACAAATAATACTATATCATGGTGATATCCTACTATATACTGTGATACTCCTACACAAGATAAGTCGTGAATATACAAGAAACGGATAGAAACGGAATTAAGCCCTGAAGCACCACCATTTGTATTATCGACCCAAAAGTACTCTATTAACGACGACATTTTGATTAAAGCTACTTAAATATGAAATAATTAATTACAATTAAGGTAAATTTACATAATTTACTTAAGACTAGTTTCACTTGTTATTGTAATCAGAGGGAAAGTTAGATGATGGAAAACTATTCTACTTCATTCCTGTACGCTTCATGAACGAAGAAATAAACCAAAAAGTTTCATGCGCTTAGTCTGGCCGAGCGTTTGGTTGTCCGATGGTGGAAGGATGGTCATGCGATTCCAGCGCACAATCAGAGAAATAGATATAACCTTAGAATCCCGAAAGTTGACTACTTTGCGCCCGTGCTCAAGACTGGTAGGATACAATAAATATATGAATATGTATGTATACTACCGATTCGCTCCGATACCACATGCGTGTTTTCTGGGTCTGGGTCTAAAACATTATCTAAAACGTTATACGTGGTAAAGCCACGCTGCAGTTTTATAAGTAGTATAGTTGTAGCACGAATGGGCTGACTCGACCGGGGGAGGACCACGCTCTCACAGAATACCAGCGTAAAATAGTAACTTAATGCTGCTGTGTTTCGTATGGTGAGTGTAGAAAACCGGAGACCCTTTTTACTGGAAACGAGGCATTCGATCTTAGACCTCACGGGTGACAACGCATCTGCATTTTAATTTGTAATCGAGAATAGATGTAGATGTCTATGGGCCGCAGCAACCACTTACCATCAGGTGGACTGTGTGTGTATTAAGATATTTCTAACGAAAATGGGCCAAGCCGGATGAACATTTTTCCTTAAATGAGTTGGTTTCAATAGCTTTTTTTTTGAAGTAAAGTAATCATTAAAACTTTTGACGGGCCTGACTTTAACTGTTACGGATTTCGGTTTACGGAGTTCTTAACGCCGATTGTAAGCAATTACATTAAACCGTCTTCATCAATACTTTCTTATAATTGTTATTTTACAGAAGGTAAGACTTTTTTAGAAGTCGTGATGTGATTATTAATATAAATGATCTTACATCAACTCATCAGCGGAACAAGCCTCCCCTATTAAAAAAAAAAGATTATAGTGATAAATGAGGAGTGACTAAGAGAGGGCAGTTATAGCTCAGATGGATTCACGACAAATTTCACAATTTGTGGAAAACTCGTGTTCGATCGCCACCAGCACCAACAAAATAGTTAATATCAATTTTTAGTAATGCTTTTTGAGATTTATTACGTGTTTGTCAGTGAAAACATCGTATAAAAACCTTCATGTTTTCTTCATGGTTTCTGTTTCTGTTTCTGTTTCATGTATGAGAAACAAATATTCCGTAAACATGTGAAGTCTACGAATACACACTGGAGCAGTACGGTGGACTATATCTATCTATCTATAACCATAACGAGGAGAGAGAAGGCCTACGCCCAGAAGTGGAACATTGACTGTAACTTTACTTACTTTTTTAACTTACTTGTAATTACCTTACTTCTTTAAAGACGAGAACTAACATTAACTGAAAAAAGCTACATAGCATACATAAACAAACATAAGCTCTCACGCCTGTGACACAGGGGTAGGCTGAGACTATGTAATTTCATTTGGTATGATTTTAACTTTCTTCATTTTTTTTACATACATATCTACGCACACATATTTGACGGTTAAGAAATTTCTTGGTAAATGAACTTTCGTCGTTCGTCAAAGACATCCCTCCCTGACTATGCCACTAACTTCTGGCACACATTTGCTTTGTCTCTCTTCATTCATTCATCCCACGTTCCAATACCAAAGCATTCCTTTCTTAATCCCGGTTACAACATCTTGCAAATTACTTTACTTTTCTCTTATTCCACAATTTCTTATCTTACTTTTTAATGCAGTATTTCTACACTATTAATTTAACCCTCATGCTTCTGTCACATCCAACTTTCACTACCATACGTTAATGTAGGGATTATCGCAGCTACACACTATCACATGTCCTTTATCAGCCGATTAGACTACAAGCACGACTAAACTAAATCCACGGATAAATGTATTCTAAATTGGAGTCAAAGTACAGTCAATCGGTAAATGGTAGAAGGTTTTAAACATTTTTCTTTAATTCTTGGTCAACCTTTAATTATTATTTTTTTAGCTATTTATAATTGTTTTATTAGCTTATATATTTATAAGTTTAAAGCATGATCAAATGTATAGGTGAGCGATAATAATAAAGCGTTTTGCATTTAATTATTTAAATGAATTAATTGTATACATTATGTAATGAATTCCAAAAACGTATAAAGCGAAGAAAATATTTTCATAATCCACACAAGTAAGTATTATTTTCTGAGAAGGTGGTAAATTATTATAGTTTAAGTAAAATATTAGAGTTCAAACAATATAAAACCGAAAATAAATTACTACATTGCATACTAAAATTAACAGAACAAAGAAATAGAAATAAGAACATAGGTTGTCATCGATACGATAACAACAGACAAATCAAAATACAAATTGTAATCATCAAACAATTGGAGACACCTTTGTTTTAAATTTTAAAGTACGTCTATGGTAACCTCTGCAAATACATAGGACTATGATGACACGGCGCGATTCACGCCTAATTTTAAGATAACTTGTGATATAATATGAATGCAAGTAAAATGTACCTTGAAATAATAGTTTAAATTTTTTTTTAATTTACACAGAATTTAAAATAGTTTCGACGTTCGTAGTTATATTACATATATCCAATAAAGCACTGGCTCTTAAAAAGTTAACTTTGTTCGAAACATTATGATGTTATTTATATCGTATAAAAATAGATAAAAATCGCTGTTAAAATTTATGTAACAAAACATTAATTTCTTTAAACATTGAGAAGAACAATTTTGATATTTAAGTAGCTTATACTAACTTTAAGGTTATTTATTAAAGGTTATACATTCATTTATTTCCTTTTTTTATACCTTTTGGAAAAGAATAAAAATAATAATAACTTATAGTAATAGCATTTCTTTTAAATCCTTTTCAAACTGAATAAATAAAATTTACTACAAGAAACAAGGAAATGTATCATCAGTTTTATTTTATCTAGTAAATATGAAAAATTTATTGTTGATAAACCATAGTAAAGTTAAGTACGTAAAATAAAATTTTTCATAGTATTATTTCATTTTTTCAGGACGGTAATAAAAATAATTTAAAACCATAACTGAATCAAAGTTATTATAAAATTGTCTTGTGTCTTAATATAAATGCCACATAAGTGCTTAAAATATAACCTAATTTTTATAATGTGTTACGATTGCATTCTTTAAATAAATAGTAATAAAAATATTGAAAAATAAGTAGTATCGTGAATTGTCAGATAAATTAAACTTAATCATGTGTTAAGTACAAAACATTTAACACATAACTTCTCTTAAAACTAAATATTAAAATGAACATTAAAAAATACAAATTTTTAAAGTTTTTTATCCAGTGTTTTAAATCCATTTAAGAATTTTAGAATAACACAGGTGCGAAGTTACCTCTTAAATTGTTCTTTATTATTTTCGGCAGAATTTTCACATAATTCTATGTGAGACTCGCTTGAATACAACTGTTTCTTTCCCTTTTCACATGTTCCAGTAAAATTTTCAACCTTAATTTTTCAGTCAGCTTCCAAAAAAAGTATTATTATGGCCTCTTTTGGTATACATATTTATTTATTATTCATCACATCCGCTATTGCGTCCATTCCGTTACAATTTTTTTTGTCAATAGTTTCACTAATCAATCGTTTCCTTATGTAATTTATATTTTACTTCTCACCTTTTAACTAGGCCCGGCGGTGCGCATGCATTGTCATTGTTCATCGGAAAACAGGTAAAACGAAGCTTATAATGTATTATACGTTCTGACACTACTGTAATTAATTCCCTCTTAACTAACATGCATTTTGTTGAGTTAGAAACGAGAACGTTCTACATTCAACGCATATGCTTTTGTCTCTACGTTCACCGATTTCTCGGAAGTGGTTGAACTGATTTAAATGATTCTGTTTTATTTTTATTTAAATAGGTACGCTATCTGAGTAGTGGCGGTGTAAGAAAGAATATTCACTACACCATATCGTCCCGTGGGTGTCGTAGGAGGCAATATAGGAAAAATTAAAAAGTAGGTGGGCAGCACCATCTTCCTGATAACAACTCAACATAATAAAAACGGCCGTTGTCAACCAGCTTGCTAAGCGTGGCAGCTATAGGAAAATTACCCACGAGAAAATCTATGAGGGCCTACGTTCAGCTGTGAACTTTTATATGCTGTAATGGATGAATGGAGAATGGAAATCGGTGGGATAATAGTTAATTTAGGGATGTTCCCGCATTACTCAAAATTTTGATTCGTATTTTAGGTTTCATATTTTAGCATTACTTTTAATTTTAAATAATTTGTAATAAATTCTTCTTTATTATTACTTTTTCGTTGCAAATTATTATTATTTTTATTCACCTCGTCCATTTGATTTATACTTGCTGCATGCTGTCTTATTTCAAATAGTTGTACATTTGATTAAGTACCTATATCTAGCATGTCTATTTAAATGTTATATGTAACTACTGACAGACCTAATAAAGAAATAAAATATTTACGTGGTAGAGCCACGTTGCTGCCGTATTATGGTTGTAGCACGAATAGGTCGGCTCGACCAAGGTAGGGCTACGCTCTCATAGAATACCAGCGTAAAAAAGCAGCTTACTGCTGTTGTGTTTTATATGGTGAGTGTAAACGAGTGGAAACCCTTTTTACTGGAAACGAAGCAATTCTTCCCGGTTCTCCGAGGTGAAATTGCATCTGCATTTTGATTCTTAATTGAGGATAGATGTAGATGTACGAGGACTGTTCAACGTATTCTCGGTACTAGGGTGATTAGCTAATAATTTGGGTAATTAAAAAAGTTGATTAGCGACACTTCCTAAAATTCTTACAAATCTATCAACAACCAATAGTTATACTATATATATCTAACAACGCAGGAAATAAGAAAACTCTGTTGTCCCCACGAGGTTTTATCATGAAGATACCTAGGAGATTAACTCCTAGGCCCTGGCTGAGGCATGACATCAGGATAGTGATTCTTCAAATAGAAGATCCTGTACTTCGGTCAACGAATGTTTAGTTACGGTATGACAATAAAATGAGTTTAATTATTTAGGGTTAAATAAAAAAAATGTCCTTAAATTTAAAACCTGGTTAAATAGTAGGAGATTTGGAGGCAGCTGTTAACCACTAATGACCAAGTTTAAAAAGTAAAGGAAACAAACGAGTGTGCTCGTTTGTTTACAAAGGTATAAAAGGCCCATAGAA